>PVLC010017491.1:5549-33872 GCA_004027655.1 Graphiurus murinus
TTCATCTGTTGTTGGACATCTTGGCTGGTTCCATAGTTTGGCAATTGTAAACTGTGCAGCTATAAACATAGATACACATGCGTTGGTCTGATAGTTTGGTTTCCTTTCTTTTGGGTAGATACCCAGTAGAGGTATCGCTGGATCATATGGTAGGATCATTCCCATTCGTCTGAGGATCCTCCATACTGTTTTCCACAGTTACACCACTGGTTTTTATTCCTGAGGAGTACGGCTGCCTTCATTTGCTTTCATCTTTCTGGGAGCCTGGACTCCTACTTTCCTGGTGGGGCAATCCTCAACTCTTTCTTCAGGTCCCAGATGAAGTTTTAGTAAAGCAGGGAGACCTTTTCTAACTTCCTGAAGGCTGGGTGCCATCCCTCACCCTATACCTCTATGATACCCTGGGCTTCCACTTTCTCAGCCTGAATGTGTGGGAGGACTTAACATCAGCATTTCCATCTTGAGTATCAGTCCCACAAAGGCAGGGACTTTTAAGCACTGAGCACAGGGCTTGGCACAGAAATGCCCAATGTTTGTTGAAAGTATCAATGTAATTAATGGACTGAAATGCTCTCGCTGTTCAATATTTGATGGGGCTAGCAAATCTCACTAGAATTTGCTAGGCCAGGCTAGAGATCATTGGAAGGGTGCGGCACACAGGAAAGGTTGGCTGGATGGATCCAGCCGCCCCAGTGTTAGCGGTTGAATTGTGTTCCCCACAAAGATATACTGAAGCCTTAACTCCTAGTATCTCCAAATGTGATCTCATAGAAAAAATACTGTTGTTGTAGATGTCATTAGTTAAGGTCATACTGGGTAGGGTGGGACCAATCCAATATGGCAGGTGTCATTAGAAGAAGAAGAGAAAGAGACACGGGGAGAAAATGGGCATGTGAGGATGGAGGCAGAGCTTGCTAAGGATGGCTGATAAACACCAGAAGCTGGACGAGGCAAGGCAGGGGGTCTTCTGTGGATGCCAGAGAAAGCTGGGCTTTCTTGGCACCTTGGTTCCCAATGTCTGACTTCTAGAACTGTAACAAAACAAATTGATGTTGTGTCAAGTCACCTGGCTTGTGACAGTGTAATATGGTGGCTTTAGAGACTAGACACCCCCTCACAAACCTGCTAGGCATGGCCTTTCCTCCAGAGGACAGCTCAGCAGCCTGCTGCCAAGGGTGGGCACACGGGCAGGGGAAGGTCGCACTGCTGGCTGTTGACCTTCAGGATGGATACTCATCAGCGCTTCACCACTTCCAACTCAGATCAGGTGAAGAGGCACAGGAAACTGTGCCCAAAGTTAAGGGTACCGGTGCCTTCTTTGGATAAGTTTCCAGAGAAGGGCAAGAGAGAAAGCAGGGATGCTAACTACAGGAAGCAGGAGGGACATAATCACTCTGCTCTCACAGACATTCAAACATTCCTCCTTCAAAACAGACCCTCCGGCAACGGGTATCCACTTAAGAAGACTGCTCCTCAGTCTCAGACTGAGAATAAATTAGAGATAACAGACGTCTATTCCTCTTCCTTGACACTCCGTATTGCCATTGAAAAGAACTGAGGAGGCTCCCGTTCTCAAGTCTTCGAGTGTCTGCAGTGGTGATATATCTTTCTTCTGCATAAGCATTTCCTCTTCACAGATTGAGTACTTTGAACCACAAAGTAGTTTCGGCTGTTGCTGTTCTCGCCTTTCTCTTGCAATTTAGAGGGCTAACACAATTATCCCTTTCTTTTTGACAGGATTCACATCAAATGCAAACAATATGAGGCCAGGATTTTGCTTTCCCTGTTGCCAAGGTAGGAGGGAAAACAGCCGCAGTGCTAAGTAGCTGTAATTGCTCCAACCTTTGCCAAGGTTAGCTCTCCCAAGGTGTCTCACACACAATTGCTTGTTCCTGATGTGTCCTAATTATTTTCACTTAAAAGAAATACTTTAATATGTTTAGTGCAAATTGCATGATGGTAATTATGCCTCTAAATCTGATTAAATGGCATGATAGGAGAAACCTCTGTTTCCATAAGAGGATATTTGTTGTTCAATAGATGGGTCTCATTTTCTGGAGAATTCATAAACATCAAGACTACCTTTTTTCATTAATTATTTATAAAATGCATATTAGGCTGGTTAAATTCATGAAAGGGGAAGAAGATAAGTTATTGCTAATCAATTTTGAATCTATTCATTACTTAGTTGAGAGAAAGCTATGCTCTCCAGGGTGATTTTTATTCAGATAGCAAATCATTAGCATGTTATATGTTATGTCAACTAATAAGTAGAACATTTAACTTAAAAAATTAGCATTCACATTTTTCATATTTGTTATGTCATTCTTTTCTCAAGATAATAATTCCTCATTCTGAAGTAGATAAAAACATAACCTTTGACTTGGACATTAAGCTTGACCTCCACACCACCATATAACTCAGCTTCGGTGAACATTAATGCTACTCAGAGGTATTTTTCCTTCTCTCCTGGAGAGGTGACAGAAGAATTGGACTGTCTGGACTTTTGAAGCTGATGTAACCAAATGATTTGTTTGGCCAATGAAATGAGAGTGCAACTAACATGTGTAACTTGAGGCTAAAGCCTATAATTACTGGCATTTTATTCTCTCATTAGTGACTCTCCATTAGTGACTATGACACTCAACATGCTGTGGTTTCTACCAGCTGACCCCAGCCAACTCTGATGTCTGGGAGTGAGAAATGAACACTGGTTGCTTCAAACCACTGAACATTTGGGGTTGTTTGTTACTGAATCTAACTTTAGTTTATACTGACTAATGTACCAAGGATTTTCTTTTCTAATGTAACTAGTCACATTCTATTTTCTAGTGAAATCTGACCTGGAAAACATACATGAACACACACACACACACACACACACACACACACACACACACACATACTAAAAGCAGAGACTTCCTTTTTGAGTGGGATGAGGTGTGTGTAGGGGTGGAGGGGCAGATTTAGATTCTGTCTCAGCTTCCACAGAAGCCCTGATGCCCCTCACAACCTCCTAGCATCTCTTGGAATTCTTGAGAACCAGTGACCTAGTCTAAACACATCTCCCTAGTTAAGTTTTAGTCCAAAGGTCACAATGGGTGGCCTATGAGCAGGATCTGGACCCGCTCATGTTTTATTTTGGCCCACAGAATATTTTAAGAGAATCAAAGACAGCATTCGAATATTGGGAGATTATGCATACAATCTGGATTTTGAATTTTCTTTGATAGTGTTAAGAGTTAGGAAACCCTGTTCTCCCCTCTCTCCCCACCCCCAGGGTCTCATCAGTTGCCATTTGTCATAACACTTGGAGAAATGCTTCTCTGTCTATGTCTCTATTAAAAGTTTGAAAATTTAGGAAGAGAGGATTGTATTTTCCCAAAAGTCAAGGAAAGAGTATATTTCTTTGTGGAGTGGGTAATATTCCTAAGTATTAAAGTGGCACTAAACTTGTCAGTCTTATACACTCATTTTAGGTGCTCATGTTGCTTCTTATAAAATGTAGGGCTTGTGATGTTTCTTCTACCCTCATGCACATACCTTTGTGGTTTATTTCTGAAAGTGTGGTCCCTAAACACCTGGATCCAAGTTAGCTGGGATATTGTGAGAAATGCAGATTGTGAGCCCCATTTCAGACTTGCCGAATTAGAGCTTGTGGTGGTTTTTACATTTTTTTTACAAGTGTCCCTTTCCCCCAGACAATTCCTAGGCAAAATTATGTTTATAATTACTGATGTATGGATGAAGGAACTATATTTCTATGAACTGGTCAAGAATTTTTATTTTCTTCTAGGTTTAAGAGACCTAAATAATATTCCATTGTTTGGAAGTACCAATTTATCTACTCACCAGCTGAGGGAGATCTTGGTTGCTTCCAAATTTTGGCAATTATAAATAAGTTTGCTAGAAATATCCCTGTGAAGGTTTAGTGTGGAATCAAGTTTTCATCTAATTTGGGTAAATACCAAAGACAGTGACTACTGGGTGGTTAGTTTTGTAAAAACTGCCTAACTGTCTTTCAAAGAGAATGCACTATTCTGCACTCCCATCAGCAATAAAAAGAGAGTTCCTGTTGCTCCATGCCCGCATCAGCATTTGATGTTGTCAGTGTTCCACAGTTGGGCCATTCTAATAGACATGCAGAGATATCTCATTGTAATTGTAATTTTCAATTACCAAATGACATATGATGTGGAGCATCTTTTCAGACACATATTTGCTTTCTGTGTATCTTTCTTAGTAAGATGTCTATTCAGGTCTTTTGCCTATTTTAAAATATGATTATTGGTTTCCTTATTGCTAACTTGCAACTGTTCTTATATACTTTGCAGAAGAGTCCTTTATCAGGTATGAGTTTTGCAAATATTTCCTTCTAGGCTGTGGAAAATCATGTTTTGTGGTTGGTCAGTTTGAAGGAGTCAGGAATCAAGTTCAGAATGTGGTCCAGCTGTTCATCTGATTGTCTTAAGTCTCTTTAAGTCCTTTTAACCTGTAACTGTCTCTCCTCTATTTGGTTTTTATTCTATGATGGTCATTTGTTCTGCATGATTTATCATGTTCTGAATTTTTTCAAGGGCCCACCAGCTTCTTAGTGCTGCCCTGTGGGTTGGTGTGGGTCTGTAAACCAAAGGTGCAAGGCTGGGCTAGACCAGAAGGACATAACACCATGTTTATAAAATGCATCTGCACTAGGGAAGTGCTGTCATCGATGAGAAAGTCCCCATGTTTTGCTTATCAGCAACCTGAGACAGTGATACCATGACTACGAATCACCTGGGCACAGAAACTTTTTTTTTATGAGTTGTGTTAAAAAAAGACGCAGATCTCATGAAGCAACTCTGAAATGTGTTATAATCACCGTCGCAAATAATGTCCACTTTGTGCCATGTGCTATTCAAGTGTTTCTCATATGCCAATCTATTGCCCCTTGAGAGACACACTACGACGACCCCCATTTCATAGCGGAGGACACTGAGACAAAAAGAGATGAAGTGACGGTCAACCAGGTCAATAACGGTCGGTCCGCTCAGCTCCTGAACAGCTTTTGAGGGTGCAGAAAACCAACAACAAAAGGACAGTTTCTATAAGTCAACATAACTGATGGTAAAGGACCACTTCTAAGCCGCCTCAGGAGGCAGGCAAGGTTCTTCAGTGCCCCAGGCTGCCTGCTTCCCCACCCCTCCTCCAACTAGCCAGCATCCACTGGAGCTTGAATCCTTGCTCATGCTTAAGGACTCAGCACAAGGGGGTCTTTTATTTACATGCTTAGATTTGTGGGGATGGAGATAGCAAGTTATACCCCCCGGTAACATGTAATCCTTCAAGACGTGGCCAGCAGTAGACAGGGAAGAGAGAAATGGGAAATTTGGGAGCACTATCCTGCAGGCACCTGCACAGTCCCAGAAAGGTAATAGTCATGACATTGTACGTTCTCACTGGTGCTCAGGACCAATGCAGAGGGCTGGTGAGGGGTTAGTTAGCCCTGACCTGTGCCCAGTGGTGCACAGGTGGGAAGGCCAGGGGTGTGGGAGTAATGAGCAGATGCTCTGTAGCAGAAGAACCTGGATTCAAAGCCTGACTATGCCGCTTAATAGCTGCATGACCCTGGGGCTGTCACTAATAGCTTTAAGCCTCACTTTCTCCGTTTTAACTTTGGGAAAAGAACAGTACTTCATGAGTGTGTGAGGAGGACCCAGTTAGATAATACAGAGCAAATGTTAAGTCCCCATCTCTGAGACAGAAACTTCTCCATACAGGCTGGGAATGTTGAAGGATCTAGGGACTTTTGGGGTGTGTCTTCCACACCCCTGGAAGGACAGGGAATCCAGGAAGATCTAAGTGTTCTTTGTGATGCTGGATTGGTTGGGCCAAGGGCAGAATGGGAGGGCGAAGGGGCTGCTGTTGCACCGCAGTGCACCAATTAATTTATGAGTGCCAACCTGGAGATTTTTATTAACAAGTTGTAAAACAATTAATATGCAATGGGCATCTCTCACAAACTTTACTCTCTCTAGCCACTCTTGTTCTTTATATAGATTACAAAGCTCGTTCTCACCACAAGCATGTGGGGTAAGCACTGTTTTTATCCTAAATAACCTCTGCCATCGCTGCTTGAAACTTTTCACATGTTTTAACTCATTTAACGGCTGGCTGCAATGACCCTGGGAGGCAGGGCCTTTTAATTACCCCCATGTCACTGAAGCTAATGGAGGTTGGTTGACTGGGCTGAGGTAGGGGCAGCTGGAGCTGGGTTCTGGGCAGCACTCTGCCGCAGGCCTTCTCTGGAGTCACCACGCTCCTATGAAGGGCACATTCAGAAACAGTCGTCTGCACCTGCTGTTTTTAAAAAGGGCCTTGAACGTCATTCACTGCACCGCAGGTGGCTACCATCTAACGTCAATGGTGAGAATTCTTTTCGGCTCCTCTGTTAGGGATTTGGATAATGATGATGATCTCAGTGACCAGACTCCTTTTCTGCCTTGTCAAGATGTCCTTGGCTTAATTACAGCACCACGGTGCCCATTTGGGCAGCATGACTCTTTGGCTTTTTTCCTGATCTGGATTTTCAATGTTGACTTATAGTTTGTTATTATTTTGTCATGTCTAATCTCATACATGAGGAAAGGTATATAGACATCTTTTTTGAGGGGCGGGGGTATACTAGGGATTAATTCTAGGGACATTCTATCCCCCATGCCCTCCTTTCTCTGCCTCCTCTGTATCTTTACTCTGCTCCAACTGCACTGGGCACAGTTGATATTTGTTGGCCATTTAATCCCATTTTAGGCGGCATTTCAATTTCATGACTCTATCTTATTATGTATTGAAACCACCTTCCACCACTCAGTAAACTGTATTTCACTAGTGGGTTTCCTTATCTGATTTGAATCATTCCTCTCCCATCCCCAAGTAAGCTCTTTGACTTTTTCATCTTTACACACTCAGTGTGAGACCCAGGTCCTGGTTTATAAGAGGTGCTCAACACATAATAGTAGACAGAATGAATGACCTACCTTTTCTGACACGTGGGAATGCCTTCTATATTCTTATTTTTGGTAGTGAAGTTTCTGATCAAACGTAACCATGGAAACACTTCACTAATAGACGCACTGTACATGTTAGCATAAAAGCTGTACCTTTTTTAAGTGCCACAGCAGACTAATAACTGTTAGTTTGCAATCACAGACAACAAAGGAAATGATTGCATGCATATCCGAGATTCCAGGTGTTAATTCAATAGCACAGGATGTGTGTGTCCTTGTCATTCAGTTTCTTAGAACTAGGAACTGATGTGTACTTGTCTTTGAATTCTCTAAACTCAGATTCAAGAACTTCTGTAATTCTACAGACTCAGAAGAAAAGACAGTGTCCTCAACAGTCACCCACCAGAAGCCTCTGTCTTCAGGCAGGGCAGAATCTGTCACACCTGGGGACTGTCTATGCTTTAAACACCTGTCTCCAGGAGAACAGGTATGAGCGCTCTTCCTACTCCTGAGGGACAACCCCGGTGGGCCTATTTTACATGATAATAATTCTCCCCTGCCCTCTGATAAGACCATTTCCATTTGCTCTGTCTTCAACAGAACAAGAGAACATTGGTGTGTGTCACTCATATAATGTCCCTTAATTCACTGAGTAAATCCACGCCAGGCTCTCTTCCCAGACTTAACAAGTCTAAGTCCTCAAGTTTGCCCTCACAGATCACTTTTGCAACCCTTTTATCATGTGAATCATTTCTGACCCTCTCAGTTGCAGCATTTCCAATTCATCTATGTTCCACTTAACTTTTTTTTTTTTTTTTTTTTTTTTGCCTCAAATTAAACACCAGGATAATGTATTTCTGACCAGAGGTAAGAGCAGGAGAAGGACGGTTTTCCAGTTCTTGAGCATTATGAGTCTAAGATGACATCACAGCCATGTGTCCGGCATTTTCTTTTTAGTAAGAATAACACTGCACACGGGATCAGCACAATTCCCAGGCAAATGGACCCTCTGTCTTTTTCTCGGCAGTATTTGAGAAAAAGTATTTAGTCTCAATATCAACTATGTATTCAGACTTGCAGAGAGAAAGCAATCTGCCTATGAGATTCAAAAGAATGGCAGAGCCTCACAAAGAGAGGCAGCCAACCCAAGGGGTTTTGGAGCCAGACAGGGAGCTGGAGGAGGGGGCAGGCGGCCAGGTGGGGATGGTGGTGAGCTACAGAGCCCACTCTTGAAAGGTGGGGTAGGGGTGGGATGGGGGGTCCTCTTCACCGGTAGCTAATTTCTTTTTTACATGAAAATGTTGAACTTTCCAAAAGGGAAGCCTTCAATTAGTTAAGTCATTTAAATCCATTTTGCAGCTCAGCCCTGTGTAGGTCAAAAGAAAGACACATTTGCAGGCTTGGTGTTGCTGAAGGGCTCCTGAATTCATGCTCTTGCTAGCTACTTATCCTCTGCCTTCCTTATCATTTTTGTAATAAATTTCTGAATATGTATTAATCATTGGGACATACATTCTTCATATGTAAACACTTCTATGAAATTGTGTTTTAGGAGAGGATCTTAATGGACAGGAACCTAAACTTTTCACCCTCTAGTGATGGGATTCTGCTAAAAATGCTAGCAATCTGCTTTGTAGTCACTCAGCCCTCGTGGGCTGCTGAGATATTGCGGAGTATGTGCTGCGCCTGATCTCTACTCCACTTTCTTGTTTCTGGTTAATCTGAGAGCAATGCAAAAGGCAATGCTGATTGAAGAAATGTACCCATTTGTGCTTGGTATTCTAATTTTCAAACCCAGCAGGTTCAATTTACTTTCAAAGGTTGGTCTAAGATAGAGTTCTCAGTGCAGAAAGGCAATTTAACCAAAATGCTTTACCCTAATTACATAGCATAGCTATTTGCATAAGTAACCAGGCTGAGTATTCAGGGACCCAAGAGAGCCAGTGCTATTAGAGCAGAAGTCATATTTTTGATAACTTTAAAGAAAATAATAGCAAGTCAAGATCTTAAGTGTTTTAGCTTTCTAAAGCAAATGATAGGAGGTGTAATTCTCTTTGAGTAAGATATGTTGGAGAGAGAGTTCTTCTCTATGAAAGCGGGTTAAAGATGGATCCCTTCTCCTGTGGCCACTTTCGTAGGAAAGGGTGTTCATCATTCTGAGTGTAGACACGAGAGAGTTTTTGTCCTATCAGAGAAGCCAGTCCAGATAGATTTTCTCTTTGCCAATATGGCGGACTTTTAAAGAGACTACTGATCTTTCGTCTGTGGTAGAAAATGAAGTAACCTCCTAGAGTAATGGACTCAAACTATAACAACAGGCAGTTTATCTTAAAATTTGATGCGACATTTCTGACATGTCGATAAACAATGATGTTGTTTACTAGGAAGGAAAATAAATGTTCCTTGCAGAGATTTTTTAAAGTTGACAAAATAATCACCCAAAAATCCTGGCCTGGGAGGTCCAAATCCCTGCACTGCAGGAGTTCAGTTTGTCAGATTGGAATTATGATGTAAGTTTAAAAAAACAATTCAACATCATCACAACCCAGACCCCTTTTCCTACATATATGTTGTTCAGATGACTTAAACTTTTGCAACAAAATGATGCTTGGTATTTATCAGCTTTCCCTTCTAACAGACTATAAGCCCCGCGAGGTGTAGGACTGATCCAAACTGGAGAGGAATTCTTTGGTTTCTAGACTCCCAGGTCACCAGCAATGAGGATGAAGGCCATGAGCATTATGAAGGGCGAGCAAAATCAGAACGCATCTTTTGTGGACTCCACAGCCACATTGGTCATGTTATTTTTGTGCAGAGCTTTAGTCTATGACAATTGACTGGACACATAAGGAATTACGGGCACACTGTCACCATCTATTCAGGAACACCAAGCCTGCATGACATGAGCAAATCACAGCACTGACCTGCCCCAGTGACCAGACAATTCTAAATTGCAGCGTTCCTGGGCCAGGGGTTAAGATGAAAAAGAACAGCCCAGACAGCGAGTTGCCAGGTTACTGGGGAACGAAAGTGGCAGATGGGTTGATTTTAGGGGGGGAAAAATCTGCCAACTGGTGCAGAAAACATTAGTCTGGAAGAAGGATATCTCACTTTAGTGGAGACAGCTCCTGCAGTTCCATTCATTACAAACCCCAGGAAGGCTGGTCTCACTGCAAGGGCTCAGCTGGGGCTCAGGGCTACGTCTCCCCCAGTACAGATACACACGTGCACACCCCACATGATCATCGCTGCTTGCAGATGCTCCTGCCGAGGGCCACAGTGACAAAATAATAGAATAGCCTCATGAGAAAGGAAAACAAGCGCATCTCTTCTACTCCATAGGTCTGAAATTAGAGAGACCTACAAAGGGTGACATTGCTAAAACAGTCATAGAAGTGGTGCTATCATTTTTATTAGTAAAAGTGCTCAAACTAAAAGTCACCGAATGCTGGACACATGACACAATAGCCCATTTCAAGCCTAGAAAAATGGTTTAAAAGAATTCTCAGGAAATGATCAGTCATGAAAATTAACCTCCTTGAAAGTCAAATGGGAGTGGAAATCTCCTCTGTCCAGAAGCGAGGCTCTGATGGGTAGCAGGCAATATAATCAGATCACGGTGAGGCAATATAATGAAAACGATTTTAATAAGTTGGACTGCTATTACAATGTATGTGAATTTGTACTGGAGAAGCACTGGACAGCCGCCAAGAGGTATGCCGTGTTTTAAGGAAGACGTGTGTGACAGGTTGACAACTGCCCATTGCTCACAACCCTCCCTGGGGGCTTCCTTTGTTTCCCACTACTGAACACGGCTGCCTCGGACTGTGATTCCTGGTGAAATGGTATACAATGTGTGTTGTTAATACTGCAGCCCAAACAACCGTGTGCCCCAGGCTGGGAGTTCTTGCCACTTTTTAACAGTGTGAGGTGTGCAGGCTGTGACCGGCCATGACTTACTCCCTGATGTACAGAACACAGCCATAGTTTGCCATCAGTTACTCCATTTTGCATCCAAGTGCCAAGGTAGAGTGATGCTACACCTTGTTTGTGTGAGTAAATGACCGCCACCTGCCCAAATTGATGAAGACATAATGCTATAAAAAGGACCACCTGTGAACCAACTGAATTAAATCAGAAGCACATGGAGGCATGGGTGCATCAAATCCACATCAGAGAAACCAGGCCCAGCAGCTCATCAATCTCACCCGATGTAATCCCTTCACCTGAAACCCATAAAAGGAGGACCACACCAAGACTAGCTGTGGTGGCATGCATAGAGCCGTCACTGGGCCATCTGATGAACGTGTCTCAAGGTCAACAGGGGCTGAACTGACTATTCTTATCCCCTGGCCTTCAACTCAGCTCCATCTCCCTGCCTGACTTGGCTGGTCCACCTCAAAGCCGCCAGGAGTCCAGACCCTGCACTCCAACAGCTCTGTACCCTGAGCAAGCTCTTCGGTTACTTTATGATCTTATCTGACCACCTGCAGTCAGTCTTGCATTTGTATGGGTTCTCTGCCTTTATTGAACCCCGTGGCCTCCTTAATCCCTTCTTAGTCTTTATATAAACTATATATGTTTCATTGTGTAAAGTGTGAAGTGTGATTTGAGTGTTATAGATACTCATAATTGAAGCCAGAATAAAAGAACCGGTGATTGCTGGGCTGATGACTATCAAGTGACTCACAAATACTCAGTGAATTATAACCGAGAAAGCGATGTAGCTGGTGAATTTATTGTTATTCAGCAAATTCTGACATTGTGGAAAGATACAAATGTGCCTGGTCTATGTTAATGGCGTCATAAAAACAGTCATCTGATCATGAAATGAGATGACTGTCCCACATGAGAAAAAACCAAAAAAAACCCCCAATGGGTGTGAATACGTAGAAGCAAGTCTATCTGACTCTTATTTGTGATATTACTGGTCTTTGGAACACTCAGGCAGAGAGCTGGAAGTCTGCATAATCATAATTACTTTCAGTTAAACCGAGATAGGGTGGTTCTCCCCAATTCTTTATCTCTAGGCTTTACAAACAGAATCCTTGCTAATGGGATTCCATGGCATCACCTATGATCTCATCGACGCTGTTAGGCACATGTGTTTCAGGAGTGCCACATCAAGTACTGTTCCTCTTACCTGTCAAAGAAATACTCATCTTGCTTCCATTATGACCACTCATCACGATTTTAATTTCTCTGGTCAGGACCAGGAGAGATTCCACTCACTAGGAATAAATGGGGAACAGGCAGACGATTTGGAATTTCTCCCTTTGGGACTCATGGACATGAAATAGCTGGTTGATAGAAATAATTTGGCGTCTCATCAGCTACTCTGTTCTCACACTGTCATAGCATATTCCTACTTGAGCTTAAGATTCACTGTTTTGGGGGAGTCTTTCTGCGTTTTAAAACAATGTTTACAAGATATATTTTTCTAAGGTAGATGCAAGCAAAGAGGTAAACAAACTGAGATGCCGCGTGGAGGACTCGGCACCTGGGATTCCACGGGACACATCCTTGTAGCCTTGTCATGCCATGCATGTCTTGTTGCTGCTGTGGTTTTCAGCTGAAGCACAACTCCCCCGCTTCCCCGACATCTCATGGTAAAGACTGTGAAGACAGTGTTTGAGAGTTGGGTTTGGCTCTCAGATCTACTCCTGGAAGCTGGGACATCTTGGGAAAACTTTTTTTTTTTGGTACTGGTGATTGAACTTAGGGGCATTCTACCTCTGAACTATACCACCAGTCCTTTTTATTTTTAATTTTCAAACAGGATCTTGCTAAGTTCCTGAGCATCTCACTAAGTTGCTGAGATTGGCCTCGAACCTGTGATCCTCCTGTCTCAGCCTTCCAAGTACTGGGATTATACACGTGTGCCACCATGCCCAGCTATTGAGAAAATTCTTTAACTTTTTTTGACCTTTTGTTTTCTCCTCTATAAAATGGTGACAAAAATGATGCCTTAATCAGAGAATTGTTAGAGAGGGCTGAAACAATATATACTGGCATTTTGTAAATCAAGGTCTATAAAAAGTTAGCTGGTATGTAAGGATTAGAATTTTAACAGTTATTACTAGTTATTACCCCTATGGCCACTTTTGATTTACTGGGAGTGACCTATAATAGCTTCATTCTGCCTCGGGAAGGAAAAGATCCCAGGAACTATGATCCTCTCTTCAAGAGCAGAGACTTGTTTTTTGAGACTCTATTATCTAGTACATTTCCTGATATAATTAATAAGGGACTATGAATAAATGGTTGATTGAAAGAATGAATGACTGAATGAGTCGAGTGGATCAATGAAAAACATCCGAGAGAGCGAAAGACTGAGACCTTCCTTTCTCACGTTTTTGTAAATGAGAGATATTTATACAACTGGTAGACTCTTTGGGCAGGTTGTACACACTGAGGTCAGATATGAATGTGGCTGTTGTCCTTTTGAGAAACAGTTACCAGGACCCGGGCTGCATGACAAGTCAGACCACTGAAGGCTGGGACTGGGACTCCAAACAGTTTATTTTTTTGAGGGGGAGGGGTAATTTTATTCTGAAGAGTGAGAGGGGTTTCAAGACAAGGGGCAAAGAGGGCAGGGTTTGGAAGCAGAATAGTACCAGCAGCTTGAGCTCATCTGAGGATGGACTTGAGCAGATCTGAATGCAGGGACAAGGACAGGGAAGCGAGAGAGAGGTTCAGGGGTCTGCATCAGCGACTCAGGGGCTTGGCAAGGAGGCGACCATGGGAAGAACCAGCCAGCCTCCGTGATACTTAGAGGATGGGACCTGGGTGAAGGGTCTCAGCTACTAGGGAGTAGAAGAGAAATTTGTTACCATGGGAACTAGAGACTAGGAAGGCTCTGGGGCCTGGGGAATCTGGTACAGGCCAGGTGTCCACACCTGGGCAAGCTGCTCAGAGGCCAAACTTCCCAGAGCTCTGTCACAATGGTGGCTACATGGTTCCTCAGCCTCCCTCTCCTCCCGGGCTCAGTGTGTCCAATGTTCTTCGGAAGGGCTAAACTTTGAGATGGGAGTTAAGAGGTCCAACTGCTCAAGAAGGACCAGGGAAATTATCATCATCACAAGATACACAGAAGCAATTCCATACATGTCTTATTTCCCTAGAAAAAGGGTTAAGCAAATGAGCAACATCTCCCAGGCAATTCTCTAAATTGTGCGATTAAAGTGTAAATTGACCCTAGAGGTGGGTCTTGTTTTTATTATTATACCTTCACCCAGTTACATTTAAAGAACATCTATTATATGCACAATATTGAGGTGAGAAATAAATATCCAGCTATCTGTTTTTATCCTCTGTATTGTAATGAAATATTAATGCCTAAACATTATAAGTATTACTGACCTTTTAAAACAAAAGGAACACAAATGACCTATAATATCATCATATTAAGCCGATAAATTAGGTTTGTTCTGGATTTCCATGTGTGTACATTTTTATGTAACTACACTCACAAATGTAATTTCATATGGCTTGTTCTTATATTACCATCCTGCCTTTAGAAATGCTTTTTATTTTTCAGGCATTTAGTTGTGGGATGCTTAGGCCATGAGAAATTGGATTTCAACATTTAGAGGAGAATCATTGAAAATGAGTAAATTGTATTATTTCATTTGAAGCAATATTTCCTTCTACTGCCATAATAACAACAGCAAATTCTCTCTAGCGCTTATTTAAGTATTGAAGAACGATTCAATTAGAAGAGAACACTGATTTTTTCCAGGGCTTCTCGACTTCTACATAGTCATGAACTAATAAACCCGATGGCACCTGCTTCCTAATTGGTGAGCAGTTACCTCAGCGGGCCTTGAAGTTCTTCTAATGAGATTTTGTCCAATAAAATCGCCGTTGCTGAAGCACAATCACCTAGCATAGCAAGATAGTTAAAGGAAACCAAAAAGAGAGCTAATAGCTTTCTACACAGGCACTGGAAAAGTTAATAACCTGGTAATCTCTGGCAATGGACACAATTTTTTTTTCTCCCTCTAAGACTATGAAGTTCAGTATTGTGTGATTTATCGGAATGACCTGAAGGTACTGCATGCAGTTATTAAAAATAACCACCCGTCCAGCTTTGAGATTTTCACTGTGGCCTGCTAAAGCGAAGCCCAACTCCTACTCCTTTCTCCACGGAACCTTGGAAGATGGGGCCAGTCCCTACTAGTATTTCAGAGGTGTTACTTAAGTGCAAGAACATGACTCAAATAAGCCACTATTTCAGGGGAGGCGTTTACTGTAAAAATAGAATTGAGGCCTCGTGCATGTTATTTCTCATTATATGTACCACCCTAAAAAGTCAGGTTTAATGCACAAGTTTAATAATTTTTTTTTCTGATTAGAGAAAAAAGTGTAATATTGCAGAGTTCATAGTTGATTTCAGTTTGAGTGATTATGAAGCAAACAGGTTTTGTAATTGCATGCTTTGGGAAAGCTCGACACAAACAAGTAAATCTCTCAGCATGGTGGATGAGAACCCATCAGCGTCCGCTTTTATTGGGGGAGCAGGTTTTCAATCATGAGTCTGTGATCAACAAGGGAGAAATTACTCCGGCAGTGGTTGATGGGTCTGGCGTATCTATTCAGGTGCACTGAAGCTGGCTAGTCTGTACAGGTGTTAGGGCAGACAGACACTCTACAATTGCCGGATCTGGTTACTTACATGGTGACACTATGGTGCACTGAAGCCAAGGAGTCTCTTGGTTTCTTGGGATTCTGTTGTGGTAAGAATCCTGTCACGCAGAATGCAAAGTGAGACCAGGAGTCGAGGTGGGAGTTATGCAAATCTAAATGGGATAAGATCGCAGAGAACTTGACCCATTTGTTGTAACAAATGAATTTCCTGGTTTTTACTCTAGTGGTATAAGACGGAGCCACTAAGGGATTGTGAGTGAAAGGTACTGGGGACCTTTCTGTACTCTTTGTACGACTTCCCATACATCAACATGTATTTCAGGATAAAAAGGAAACCATACGTGGAATCCAGAGAACTATTATTTCCCTCGAGAGACCTGAGCTGGCAGAAGCTGGCAGAGTTGTGGCTTCAAGTTGGAGACAGATCTGCCTTCTAGAAGGCCATGCGCCATGCTGGGTCTCTGGACACCTCTGCTAAAGCCACTGGCCTGTGTGTGTGGGGGGGGGGGGAGGGAGGGGACCCTTACCACCTCCCTCCCTGGTGCTGGAAGTGACCTTGAACGAGGGGTAGGAAGGGGACAACACAGAAACCTGAGAGTGAGACTGCAGCCTCGAAACTCTCTGGGGACGGCTCAGCCCCGCTGCCTGGTGGGGAACAAGGCTTCATGTCTGCTCTGCTGAGCAAACCGAGCCCTCTGTGCAGGGAGAGCAGGCGCAGGGCCCAGAAATGGCTGACACCCACCTCGAAGGCTAGACGGGGAGGCCCGGGGCGGGTGTGGTGGTGCTGGGCGTCACCCCGAGCTGTGCAGTTGGAGCGCTCAGGATAAGAAGAGAACTGAGCCACAGGCCCGGCTCCACACCTGCCCCGGCCCACCGCCTCTGGCCATTGCTGCCTTAGGGTCAGCAGCGTGTCCTCCTCGTGACAATACAAGCCAAGCCCCAGTTTGGTGGAGACCTCCTGCCGATGTCTTCTATAATTTCCACATGTGTCTCTTGTCCCCCTTTCCTGGGACATCTGCCTTGTCACCCTGCTATGTCTCCCAGTCACCTCCAGCATCCTGACAGGTGCCTGTCCAGAGCAGCTACCCACGGAAGGCCAGGCAGACCGAGTGGAATGGAGAGCAGCTCTCAGCGGCGGCCGTGCTGGCCGTGACGGGGAGGCTGAGGCGAGAAAGCCTCCTCGGTCCGTTCTGGCACCTGGGCGCACACTGGAAGCCCGCCTCTGGATGCAAGTGAATGCAACTCGAGACTTCAAGCAGAGAGCACAAACATTTACAGTGCACTGACTTGCCTGCTACTGCTATACGCAGGTGCACCCTTCACAGATGGCCATAATCAGGGGTCTTCAGTGATACATTTTTAATGATGGATTGAAACCCTCTGAACTTTCTTAGATTCTCTATATGCTCAAATCTAAAAAAAAAAAATGAATCAATTCTTTATTCTGGAATAGTCTATGAGAAGGGAAAAAAAATGTGGCCATATCCAAAAGTTAGTCGGGAAAATTATGGCCAAAGAGTCTCTAACTTTTCGTATTGGATCTTCCTTAATTGGTGACTTGGAAATATCTTTGAAAGTACATGTGCATCAATTTACAGATGGTTCTTAGAATAGCGGGAATACCATAAAAGAAGAACTCAGTGCTTATGAGTAAGCTTACCTGGTAAGAATGTGGATCTCCTAAAACAAGATGTAGTAAAGACATTCACATAAAGACTGGAGAAACTCCTAGTCATCTTTGCATGGCGGATGCTTGTCTAGTGTCTCATTAGGGGTGGTACCCATCAACACTTGTTGAAATCAACGGTGAGGCTTAATTAGATACAAAAACAGGTCCTGGGCATTATTATCAATGGTTTAGTATTTACTGGTCTTTCCTTTATGTGTGTGTCCTCTCGCTAAACCTGGGGTTGAAGTGAATTTGTCTTGTACATTATTCTAAAGTTATAAGGGAGCTACAAGGAGCAACGCTTACTAGACAGGGTCAAAGCCGGGGTGATTCTCAGGCTGGGTTAACGAAGCGGGGAGCCTCTAGCTCTAGACAAAACGATAGGAGTGATGAACAGCGGCCATACCCAAGCCATTCATTATTCATGCGTCTCAATGTATTCATTTTTCACCCTGGAAGAACATACTTTCCATTTCAAAGAATTTGTTACTGATCCATCTTTGCAGGGCTGACAAATTACTGAAAGCAAGATGAAATTAGGATAAGAAATCTCTCTGTAATAAAGTCCCATAAAAAAACCATGCAGAAATTCGATTGCATAGCAGACTGCGTCAAAGACCCGGCAGCTGCCCTGGGGAAGCGTGCTTTCTTCCTGAGAATTAAACATGCCATTTTAATGCTTGAACAAAAGGCTGAATAAACTCTGCCCTCCAAGAGATGAGACATTATCTCTGACGCATGGCCCTATGTGAAGATATCTTGAATCTTCCCAGGCCGGGTAAGGCAGAGACACTTTTTATTATTATTATTATTGGTGCATTGTAATCATACATCTTTGTTAGATACAGGCTGGTAAAGGCTTATATGCACACATCTCTCATTTAACCCTTCCCCAATTCCCACTCCATGCCCTCTCTCTCCCTCTTTCTCAAGTTCAGTTTAGTGATTGACTTTGATATGTTTGTGAAAGTCCATCATGTGCATTAGGGTGCCCCCCTCCCCCCATCCCCTTCAGTTAAGTCACCTTCTTTGCTCGTCTAAGGTTTCTTCTTCGTCTAGAGTCCCTCTTATGACCCACTTTCTCCCTAGCTTCCGCATATTAGGGAGAGCATACGATTTTTTACTTTTTGTGCCTGACTAATCTCACTTAACATAATATTTTTCAGTTCCATCCCATTTCCCTGCAAATGACATGATTTTGTTCTTCTTTATGGCTGAGTAAAATTCCATTGTGTACATATCCCATAGTTTTGTAATCCATTCATCTGTTGATGGACATCTTGGCTGGTTCCATAGTTTGACAATTGTGAATTATGTGCCTATAAACATAGATACATATGCGCTGGCCTGATAGTTTGGTTTCCATTCTTTTGGGTAGATACCCAGAAGTGGTATAGGCAGTGACACTTTATTGCATGTGTTGCTGACATGGCGAGCTGTGATGGCCAGGGGGTGGCCAGCTGGTCTTTACCAAGGCCCATTTTGGAGCCTGTCTCATCTTTGGGTTATCAGGCCTCTCCACGTGGTCACTGGGGCCATAAGGATCCTTCCCATGACAGCCTGGGTAAGTATTTCTTACCTATTAGAGCACTCCAGAGGAGGCCTCTGCAGCCCACGCTCAAGGGGAACTCGATGCCCAATCACTGCTCTTGACATTCCGGACAGAGGTGGTCATTGACCATGCATGGTCCATTGGAACAGACATGCAAAATGGGAATCTTGAATTTTGTGAGCTTCATTCAGGAGAAAGCTTTCAAGGGGCTGGATAGGGTGGCAGGAGAGATGTGAAAGCAAGTATTGATTGAATATGTGCATATAATGTTCTCCTTGGAGAGGTGTATTTTTTTAAAGTTAAGTTGGTCTTTTTCTTTTTCCAGTACTGGGGATTGAACCCAAGGACATTCTACTTCCGAGCTATAACCCCAGCCCTATTTTTTATTCTTTATTTTGAAACAGGGTCTCACTAAGTTATGGAGTGCCTCACTAGGTAGCTGAGGCTGGCCGTGAACCTGGATTCTCTGATCTCAGCCTCCCAAATGCTGGGATTACAAGCATGCACCACCACGCCTGGCTCAAGTTGGTCTTAAATGTGATATTTAACTGAATGCTGCTTCCCCAGGGCACTAGGAACCCATTAATAATGTGTTTGTTGTTGTTGAATGCCTGCTCTCCAGCTCGGGCTGTGTGAAGGGCTGCCTCCCCACAAGAGAAAGAGGCCAGGCGAGGGGGAGAGGGGGCGATGGATACGTGCTGCCTTGCTGACAAGCGGTGAGGACCAGTGGGGTGATGGATCAGTAAGATTTTCCATTAAATCAAGAGAAACACAACTTGCCCCTAACATCACCTCTGATGGCTTCCTAGACCAGCTGCTTCCTCGACACCCTACCGAGGAACAAATTGCTTTCCTAGCAGGACATTTGGACACTCCTGCATTAATAGATATGGATCCCAGCATGCCAAGCCAAGCGAGAAGGCAATTTAATATGAGCAACACTGTCATCTCAATTTAGGACAACAGCTAGGATGCCCGCCGGGGCACTGCCACAGCTTCTGGAAGGATGCGGCATGAGACATCCTCACTGTCTTAAGGCTACGGAAAGCTGGTGTTGCTTTGTAAACAGTCAGACCGAGGGTAATGGAAACTGTAACACAAAGAGGATGGTGGCATTGTCCTGTCGTCTGCACATCGGTTTCCATCCCGGTGGCCTTCATTGCTATGGAAAACCGAGGCCAAGTTGAGAGTGTCTCCCTTCTACTCCAATCCCCTCACTCCATCACACACCGCCAAGCGATCTTTAATAAATAATGGAAGCGGTAACACTAGATGGCAGATATTGTATACCGAGGCCTCTTTAGAAGTAAGAGAGGTTAGTTTATATTTAGATTCTCGGACTCACTTTTCTAGCTGTTATGCTAAGCAAGACAAAAACAAATGGAAGCTCTTTTAATTTGCATCTCACAATACTAGGCTGTGTGCAAGGAAAAAATTGACTGTTTTTTTTTTAAAAATTCTAAATGCATTATATATTGGTCTGCATTTTAATAATAGTTTCTATTTTATTTTTCCATAATAAGGACATGGCTGAATCCAGCATATACATCATTCTAATTTATGCTAAGATAATATTGAGGACAAGGATTCTTATGATAAATTAGTTGCAAGTAGTACAACTTTCAAAGCCTGGAGATAATTCAACTTGAAAAAATAGGGATTTTTTCCCCTAGCCATAGCCACACATACATCAGTTTATTTTGGGTCAATGTGGTTTCTTAAGAATCACATTGAGAGGGCTTCATATATAAATTGAGAATAAAAGACATTCAGGTGTAAAAAATAAAAATACATCTCCCTCTATACAGAATATCTCTAGAAACAGAAAAAATAACAGCCAGAGCCACACCTGAGTTTGCTAATAGACAGCGGTGAGTCACATCAGTTGCAATGTTTTCCATGGTGTCATTTTCTTTTATGCACACACACACACACACACACACATACACACACACACATTTTATTGGTGCACTGTACTCTCACATCATAGTGTAAATTATAGTGATGGTAACATACACACACACAGCCTTTGGTTGGCTTTCTCCCGGCTCCCTCCTCAACCCCTTCCCCACACAGGGTATTGAGATTGACATTGGTATTCTCACATATGTATACAATGTCAATGGAAGTGATTCCTGCATTGATCCTCCCTCTCTCCCCTCTCCTTTCCCTAGACTACCTCCCTGGCTCCACTGGAGTTTCTCTTCCATTACATGGAGTCTCTCTGGTGTCCCAATTACTTCCTAGCTTCTGCATATTAGAGAAAACATGTGACTCTTCACTTTCTATGACTGGCTAATCCCATTTAACAATGTTCTCTAGGTTCATCCATTTTCCTGTAAATGACATAATTTTGTCATCCATTTTCCTGTAAATGACATAAATTTACAAATGACAAAATTCCATTGTGTGTATATACCACAATTTTGTAATCCATTCATCTGTTGATGGACACCTAGGTCAGTTCCATAATTTGGCTATTGTGAATTGTGCTGCTATGAACACGGATATGCATATATTATACTCTAATATATAGGCACAGGTAGAAACTTCAACGACATCTCTGAAGCTCAGAAAATTAAAACAAGAATAAATGGGATGGCATTAAAATAAAAAGTTTCTGCTCATCAAGGAAACTATCAAGAGTCTAAAGAAAAAGCCTACAGAATGGGAGATCTTTGCTAGCTATCTCTCTGATAGAGGACTAATATCTAGAATATACAAAGAACTTAAATGACTTTACATTAAAAACCCACATAACCCAATCAAGAAATGGACAATTAAACTAAATAGACACTTCATGAAAAAATGTTCAACATTATTAGCAAACAGGGAGTTGCAAATCAAAACGACACTGAGATTCCATCTAATCCCAATCAAAATGGCAATCATCAAGAAGACAAAAAACAGTAAGTTCTGGCAAGGATGTGGGGAAATAGGAACTCTTCTACACTGTTGGTGGGATTGCAAATTAGTTCAGCCACTATGAAAATCAGTGTAGAGATTCCTTAGAAAATTGGGAATGGATCCACCCTATGATCCTGCAATACCACTCCTGGGGATCTTTCCCTGGTGTCATTTTCTAATAGATACATCACAAAATAACTGGTCACAGTCATTAAGGCTTCACCATGGAACCAGCTATGTGACCGGAAGTAGGTCACTATGACGACATCACAAATGTCCCTGTGGCTGACTTCTACTGGATGGTGGAAAAGCTTTTCCTCTAGTCTCTCACATCTTCAAAGGGGTGCTACTGCTTGAAACTTGATTGCACAGGGTTAAATATTTATCTTAAAATATGTTTTCCTCCTCTCCCCTGCTGTTGTTTTCCTTTTGCAAACATTTGCATATGTGTAGGAACTCACCACTCTCCAAACACCATCTGAGGAAAGTCCCCAAATATGTATGGTACCAGTGATGATGGAGGAGTCTCTTTGATGGTGAGATCAGGAAATGACATGTCCCATATTTTAGATTTTGAGGGGGAAAATTGAACAAAATGTAATCTATGGATTAAACTGATTTTAAAAAACCCAGTGACTTCTATCTGGAACGTCCCCATTAATTTCTTTATTAAATATTTTCAACACTAAAAAAAAAAACACCCCTTTACTTATTTCCATTCTTGCCTATTAGTGAAAAGGTGAGAAAAATAATGGCCATTTTTCCATGCCTGGCTCTATCACAGAACTTCTAAAACTTTGCTGGGATGCCCTGGGAGGTGGTGGGCTGTCTGACAGCAATCAAGTCTTACATTTTTATTTTTATTTTTATTTTTTGCAGTACTGGGGATTGAACTCAGGGGCAGTCTACCTCCAAGCTATACCCCCAGCCCTATTTTTTATTCTTTATTTTGAAACTGAGTCTCACTAAGTTGCGGAGTACCTCACTAAGCAGCTGAGGCTGGCCTCGAACCCTGATCCTCTGACCTCAGCCTCCCGAATTCTGGGATTACAAGCGCGCGCCACCACGCCAGGCTAAGTCTTACATTTTTAGCACCTACCAAAATGTCTGGCATATAACCGAGACGTCATTTCTAATATATAGAAATGTTCCAAATGAAATCTTCCCAAATGGGAGAAAAATGTTTTGTGTACCTATAAGAAGATGTTTCAAAATGGTCTTTGGACTCAACAGCAGTTCAAGCCCAGATTAAGTTAAAATGCAGGATTCTCAGAACTGAATTTCCTCACACAACTGGAGCCTCATCTGTTTGACGGGGATGTGATGTTCATCAAATACTAAAGAAAGAATGGCTGCTCCGAGGAGGTGAAGAAATACTTCTTCAAAGGAGCTTTGAAGATTAAAAGTTTTCGAAATTATACTTTCACCTATTATCAATGTACGAAATCATCAGTTTTCCTGTTGGACTGAAATGTTCACCTGCTTTCCGCCTAGATGAAGGGTGCGGGCAGGGCAGAGTAGGGGGCTGCTGTTGCCACATCCTTTTGATGTAGAGGATCATAGGAGGCTTGATGGAAAATTCTGAAGCCTGCTTTTTTAAAAATATATTTCAAAACATCAAATGTGTTTGTTCTGTTTGTTTTTGCCTCCATTCTACCCAAGTAAATGATATTTCAATCTCTTAATGTGAAAATAAGACACTGGAGTCATAACACTTAGTTTCGTGTGTGTGTGTGTGTGTGTGTGTGTGTGTGTGTACAGGGCTCTGCATGAAGCAGGCCGGGGAGTACCATGTGGATATGTAGTAAAAGGTCACTCCCCAAGCCAGGAGACTGGGCCTTGCATAGGAAATCACTGTGCTGAGCTGCGAGCCTGAGCCAGTGCAGGTGAACAGCTGGCCTCATTCTGGGCCTGGGGATGAAGGGCCACCTCTCACAGGCCCTAAGGACATTCTTCCCATGGCCTGGCCTGCCAGTGAGCAGGCCGCTCTGCGCATAGCTCAGTGCACCCCAACATTCTACTCTCTGCTTTGCTCTCTAATTCCTGGAACTAAAAGACTGATAGGCCGGAGGCTGGTGCATACCTGTGACTCTTCCCACGGCTGGCCCTCGTGTACGAGTCAACGATCCACAAATCCCACTAATTTTCCCAGAAGACTACAAGAAGGAAATCGGGTTAAAGTTAATGTCAAGGGCAGTCTTGGTCTCCTCAGTGCTGGCTGATGGGAGGATAAAGTGCGTAGAAGGAAGAAGGGGGCCAGCCACTTTTGCTGGCCTGTGACTTTGGGTTGAATGAACATGGGCACAATTTCTAGCTCAAATCGATGAGCTCTTTCCTTGTTCAAAACCCTGTCGAGCAAATCTAGTCACCTACAATATTCTCTTCTATGAGGAGCAGAGACAGGGAAGCCTCTTGTAGTTTATTACAGATGATGGTCCCCAGGGAGGTCGGACCTTTCTAACAGCAGAGCTGAGCTCATTTTCCTCTGTGGCCAGGACACCGGTGAGCCAGCAATGGGAGCGGAAGCAAGAAGCCAATTCTTGGGGCAGCCCTGTAGCCCAGAGCCCGCCTATGATCCAAGGCTTGCTAAATCTTGGGTGCTATGCTGAGTACTCTCATACCTCACTCCCTTGAGCCTCAAAATCCTCCCACTTGACCAGCTTTATCACTTCTGCTTTTCCTATTCACAGATGGGCTCAGGGGTTAACTGGCTTGCGCAGGTTCACACCTAGAAAACGGCACAGTTGTTCACTAAGGGTAATTAAGTATAAATGTGTGTTTCTTTCGTCACACACAGTTCTACCAAACCTAGAAAATCAGTGAAGCTAGCATGTATTCCTCTATACATTGCCTCAAGACGACAGCAATGAGAAGTTAATTTGTTACTGGTTTTAAAGGCTTTGAAAATTTTACTTATTTTCAGCTCATTCCATTCTAAAAAGGATTCAAGAGCCGGGCGTGGTGGTGCACGCTTGTAATCCCAGCATTCGGGAGGCTGAGACTGGAGGATCCGGGTTCGCGGCCAGCCTCAGCTACCTAGTGAGGCCCTCTGCAACTTAGTGAGACCCTGTTTCAAAATAAAGAATCAAAAATAGGGCTGGGGGTATAGCTTGGAGGTAGAATGCCCCTGAGTTCAATCCCCAGTACCACACACACACAAAAAAAGGATTCAAAATGGCCAAATTACCTACTGTTATCAAAGTAAACAGAAAATGAAATTGGGGTAAAGAAAAAAATCAATCAGATAGTAAAATGAGACCACACATGAAGTTTGCACCCCGAAGCCCTACCTTGTTCCTGATTTGCCTTTGAGAATCCCAACATTAAGGCAAAACAAGAGAAATACTAAATTGAATTCAGATTATTCATCAGCTAAAACCATTCTTTTAATGATCTTTGAATATCTACAAGGTGCCTGGCTTTGTGTTACGTGCTAGGAAGAAAAGCCCACCATGCAGCAAATATTACAGGACTCTCCCTGCCACGGACCAGGCTGGCCCGTCTTTATTCTGCACGTGCCCATAACCACTGCTCACTGCTGTTGAGCTAGAGATATACAGGTCTATATATCTATAGACATATAGCTATAGATATGCTATTAGCACATATACATGTGCTAATCTGGTAGTGTGTTTTACTTTTAGATGCAGAAAATGCTTTGCATATTATTTTACATATATATGTGTGCATATATATATATATATATTGTGTGTGTGTGTGTGTGTGTGTGTGTGTGTGTGTGTGCGCATATATAGTATCTCACCTACTCTTGATCCTTAGATGGTGGTGGAATAAGGGGTTGCAGATTAAATGTACCTAAAGGCTAAAACTATCCTGACAAGAAGCACCATTGTTTGGAGCTGAAAGCACCCTCTTAAAATTGGGTTTTGCACTGGGTGTGGTGGTGCACACCTTGAATCCCCAGACTTAAGAAGCTGAGACAAGAGGACTGCAGGTTCAAGACCAACCTCAGAAACTTAGTGAGACTCTCAGCAACCTAGCAAGACTCTGTTTCAAAACATAAAATAAAAAGAGCTGGGGGTGTAGCTCAGAGGTAGAATGCCCCTGGGTTCAATCCCCAGTATCTCTCTCCTGCCCCCTGCCTCCTCCCTCTCCACACCCACACCAAAGGGCTTTGCTAGGTCTGGTAACTAAAATGTAAAAGTTGAAAGTCTCAAGCAATTGGCAGAGCTGGGAGCATGCTGTATAACTTTCCCTGTAACGTTTGATGACAGATTCATAAGTTACTGAACTTTAGTCATTCTGAGTGGCATTTGTAGAAGAATGAATGTCTCTCTCTCTGACATACTTTTAACCAAATAAATTTTGTCGTTGCCACATATTTCTATGACCAGGCCTCAGTGAGATGTGAATCCCTATACAGATACAGCCTGTGACCCACTTTGGTTGCCACCGATGTTGGCACTGTATTGATAACTATTGAGTTCTGTCTTCACTTCAAGCATCAGCATGATTTAGGCCTAATCTTTTCCTGCTAAAAATGCCTCCTCCACTTGATGTTGGAAGATGGTAAGCAAACAGGAATCCGAAGGTATTCATAAACTTCCTTCTGAGACAGATTTTCTGAAATATTCTGCATCTACTTCAGATAGTACAGGACACTTCTAGTTTATTGCTTTTATAAACTCAGCACAGATCTACTGTAACCTGAGCTTCAGAGAGCCCTGGGTTTATGAAGAATCGGCAAGGGACTCAGGGCTGCAGTGTCTCCAGTGAAGTGCTTGACAAGGAGGCCCTAAGACAATAAAGCTGGGAGACAATAAAACCAAGGACGGCACCAGGAGGCAAAATAAACAGGAAAGCTGCATTCCTCCAAGACCGCTAAATGAATTCCAGCCCTGCAACCTCTCTAATTGTTCCCATTCTTCAAAACTTAGTATATACGTTACTCACAGAGTCACTGCAATGTAAATTACCTGAATGTGTCTCTGAAAGATTAAACAGATGCAATCGAGATTAAATAAAGAATTCTTCAGTGAATGGATGTGTTTGAAAGGGAAGAGTGTGAAAACACTACAATAATATTGTTCCAACCAGATAATGAATTGGAGACATGTTTTATAATAAAACCAGAGGAAGAAAAATGATCAGAAAGCAAAGAGAGGAAGGGTTTAGTTTAGACTTTAAGGAAGCAGTAGGTTCCCTAACCCTAAATATTAAAATAAGAACAGAGAGAAGGGCTCCTACCAGGACTTAGTGTTTCTGTATCTGGAATCTTTGAAGGCTGTAATATTTTCAACAACTGTTATGTTTAATGCATTGTACCAGAAATGTTTCTGTGTTGATCTGGTAATGCGTGTTTTACTTTTAGATGCTACAAATGCTTTGCATAGTATGTGACTATAAAAGAGCCTACAGGTATAACTGACGAAATAGTTATTTGAAGGAATTCTTGGAGGGCAACATATGTTAGATGATATTGTTATATATGTACTAAAAATTTAATTATATTGATGGCCTAATATTGCATAAGCAACACAACTCAAAAGATGAACTGAAAGATAGGTTTAAGTTACCAGTAACCTAAAGCTGTCTGAATGTACAACTTACTATTGTGTATCTTCTAAAGACCCCCGTTTATACTTAAGTGGTCACACACTTACAGAGCAGTGTATTGGTCAACAGTTCCACTCCAACCCTCCCCCTAAACTGTCAGCCCTGTGAATATTCCCACCATGGTCAATTTCAGGCTACAAACATGAGGTTGGTGGAAAGAGATGTGCATAATTGCCTCCTGTGAATTGGTAGTTCTGGTCCCAGACTCCAGCACACACACACATACATGAACACACACACGTTTAGTAGATTTCAGGCGCTTAGTGAAACAGGGGTGTCTCCTCTTATTGGGTTCTTGTCCAGTGGATTTCAACAAATGAAGTCTAGGGACTAGAGAAGAGTATAGAAATATGAAAGTTTATTTTAAGTCAGGGAAAGATAGAAGACAAAAACAGCCCCCCCCCCCACATGGGGAGGAAGGGTCCCTGAAAGAGAGTAACCACTGAAGCTCTTGGGAGATGGGCTTTTAAACCTTACTGAGGTTTCCCATCTGTTCTTTTATTATTGGTCAGATTTGGGCTTTAGGGAACCAATGTCTTTTGACCGATTTCAATCCTTCATTTGAATTGTCATCTTGTGTGCTGGTAGGCCCTGATCTCCTGGCGCCCCCATCTCCTCTCATCTCACCTCCCTGCTCACTTCTCCCCACCTCACAGAGGTGATTCAGACAGCCCTTTTTAATCCCTCCTGTCCCTGGGTCCTCTGTCCTGCCTCATTAGCATATTGTGCTTGGATCTAGTACAATTGTACCCTGCTTACCTTGCAAAGTACCTACACTACAACCCTGGGCAAAAAGTTTATTTTTTTGTGATATTGGGGTTAGAACTCAAGGGCATTCTACCTTTAAGCTACACCCTAACCCTATTTTATCTTTTTATTTTAAACAGGGTCTCACTAAGTTGTGGAGGGCTTCACTAAATTGCTGAGGCTGACCGTGAACCTGTGATCCTCCTGTCTCAGCCTCCCAAGTACTGGGATTACAC
>PVLC010017492.1:0-33675 GCA_004027655.1 Graphiurus murinus
GCTTGTAATCCCAGCATTTGGGAGGCTGAGACCGGAGGATCCGGGTTCGCGGCCAGCCTCAGCTACCTAAGTGAGGCACTCCGCAACTTAGTGAGACCCGGTTTCAAAATAAAGAATAAAAAATAGGGCTGGGGGTATAGCTCGGAGGTAGAATGCCTCTGAGTTCAATCCCCAGTACCAAAAAAAAAAAAAAAAAAAAAAAAAAAAAAAAAAAAAAAAAAAAAAAAAAAAAAAAAAAAAAAGGGATAGGGTGTATCTTAGAGGCAGACCCCCCCCCCCTAGATTTGATCTCTACTACCACTCTCACACAAAAATGTTCAACAAGATGATGGATGAGCCCATTGTGAACAAAACCAGGGAGGTGGTGGATGCAATAGATAACAGTCCTGGAAAATTCCCAAGTCACAATATTACCATTCAATATTCTGCCTTTCCTAGATCTTTACTCTCTTGCTGGTATATTGGATTTGTGAAACATTTTTTAATGTTCATATCATTTCTTGGGAATGACTGATAAAATTCTCAACACTGATTACACAATTGTTAGGAAAATCATTCTCCATAACGCCACAGGCCTAGTACCATCTTCAGACATGGGTCCCACTCTCCCCAACCCGGCCCTCCCTAACGGGGGCCACTGCAAAGTGTCCCTGGGCTCCAACAGTGTGCTAAAACCAACATGGGGAGAAAGCCATCATCTATGCGCTTTGCAAAGTCTATCAACTGTGTGAAATGAGGCAGGGCATACAGGACGGATGAGGGCTGAGGTTCATTTTCTTTTTGCATGCAAACAAAGATAAGTCATACATTTGGATTCCCTTCCCCAAGAAAGAAAGAAAGAAAGAAAGAAAGAAAGAAAGAAAGAAAGAAAGAAAGAAAGAAAGAAAGAAAGAAAGAAAGAAAATAAAGAAAAGAAAACTAGAGACAAGGAGTTTCTTTGGGAGGTGATCCCAGAAAGTCCAAATGAAGAAGGGGGGAAAGTGAGGCAGAGAAATAAGAAAAGCCAGTAATGGGTACATTACGAGAAGATTCTTGCAGGCAACAGAGGACTGGTCAGTTGGGGAACTGGGGAACCTCTGGAAAATTATGTGGAAGAAGCCTCAGAATTGTGCCATCATGGGATGGAGTGGGGGGGCACTGTCGGCCTACTCACTTTTCCCAGCAGATGGGGGCTGTATTCTGTACTTGGGTTGAAAAATGCCCCCCAAATTCAATGTTCTTCATGGAACCTCAGAATGTGATCTTATTTGGAAGGAAGTTTATTGCAGAGGTAATTACTTAATGTGGGGTCACACTGAAGTAGGGCAAGCCCTTAGTCCAATAAGACTGGCGTCCTTCTAGGAAGAGACATAAAGGAAGAGACTTGGAAGCTGGGCGTGGTGGCACACACTTGTAATCCCAGTACTTGGGAGGCTAAGACCAGAGGATCTGGGTTCATGGCCAGCCTCAGCTACTTAGTGAGGCCCTCTGCAACTTAGTGAGACCCTGTTTCAGAGTAAAGAATTAAAAATAGGACTGGGGTGTAACTCAGAGGTAGAATTCCCCTGGGTTCAATCCCCAGTACCGCATGAAAGAAAGAGAGAGAGAGAGACAGAGAGAGAGAGAGACAGAGAGACAGAGAGAGACAGAGAGAAAGACAGAGAAACTTGGAGAAAAGATGGCATGTGAAGGTTGAGGCAGAAATTGGAGTGATGCTGCCACAAGTCAAGGATTGCTGGCTATTACCAAAACCTATAACGAGGCAAGGAAGGGTCCTCCCCTAGAACCTTCACGAAGAGCATGTCCCAGGTGATGGTTTGATTTGGGCTTCTAGACTCCAGAACCATGAGAGAATGAATTTGTTGTTTTATGAACTTTGTTACAGCAGCTGTAGAAAACTAATACACTGAAGGTGTTAAGTCCTTGCACAGTTCCTCAGGTGCCCAAGAGGGCCTGGAAACACAGAGTCAAGATGAAGCTACTTGAGGTAGGATGCTGTCTGTGCACTGGAAGCCATCTTGTTGCAGTGAGCTCAGAAGTGGACCAGGAAGATGTGGGGCAGGACACCAGCAGCCTCTGCCACCATGATGTTCTCATTAAAGAAGAGGCATTGTGTCATGGCTGACTTCAGGAGTTTCTAAGTCAGGCTCAAATCTCTATCACTTACGAATTTCAAGACTGTTGGCAAGTCACAAAACCTCTCAGCCACTCAGTTTTCCTTATTTAGAAAAAGGACATGAGATTATAACGCACAGAAATGTGTGAAAACATAAACGATGGTTTTTGTTTGTATGTTTGGTAGTAATACTGGGAATTGAACCCAGGGGCATTCTACTTCGGAATGATAACCCACATCCTTTTTATAGTTTTGTTTTAAAACAGAGTCTTACTAGATTGCTGAGGTTGATCTTGAACCTGTAATCGTCCTGCCTCAGCCTCCCAAGTACTGGGATTACAGGCATGTGCCACCACACCCAGATTTTTTTTTTTTGTACTGGGGATGGAACCCAGGGGCATTCTACCTCCAAGCTACACCCCAGCCCTATTTTTTATCCTTTATTTTGAAACAGGGTCTCACTAAGTTGCAGAGGTCCTCACTAAGTAGCTGGGGCTGGCTGCAAAGCTGGATCCTCCAGTCTCAGCCTCCCAAGTATTGGGATTACAAGTGTGTGACACCACGCCCAGCTCACACTCAGATTTAAATATATATATATATATATATATATATATATATATATATATATATATTGATTTTGAGACAGGGTCCCACTAAGTTGTCTAGGCTGGCCTCGAACTCACTATCCTTCTGCCTCAGTGCCTCAGTCTACTAAGTGGCTAGGGTTACAGGCACATGTCACTGTACCCAGCAGGATGCAGCTTTATAAATATTATGGCATGGTACCAGACACATGGCACCATTCAATAAATATTACCTACTATTATTAAGTATTATTAATAACAAAAGTGGAGACTTTGGAGTCAAACAGACTTGAGGTTCAATTTCAGCTTTGTAGCCGAATAACCTCGGGCAAGTTTGAATTTTTCCATGAAGAGACTAACAGTAGGTGTGGAGCCCCTGCCAGTTGTAACTTTTCTGTAGGAAGTGTACAAGGGTCCCCCTGGAGGTGGCTTTTGAAGCATCCTCCCAGTCAGGGCCGTGAGATTCCAGGTGTTATTTCTGAAATCCAGAGATTCTCCCTAGGTCTGGGGTAGAGAGCTTGAAGCAGACGCGTCCTTCTCTGCTTCACTCGAGGTCCCCTGGTTCTTGGATCCCTAGTACCTTCTCCGCTAACCAGTCATCACTCCGCAACTGACTTGCGTTATGAAAGCTCAAATCCCCACAGTGACACGTAGAGTCTGGGCTGCAGCGCGGCTGGCTGCCCGGCGGGCATTCCTTTGCTCGAGGAAAGGAAGCTCAGACGCCTGCCCCTGCCTTTGCTTTGCGTCTGAGCTGGAAACGTGGCCTCCGCCTGCGGAGACGCTGGCAGCAGCCGGCGGAAAGGAGCAGGAGACTGTTTCCATGGGCGAGGTGAGTGGGCCCCTTGTCTGGCTTCTCCTTGACGGGCAAAAGGGAGGTGGTGGGGCAGGTGTTTCCTGGGATGACATTGGCGGTGGCACCGCTCCCCATCCATCCCGCTCTCAACTACCAGTCAGTCAGGCGCTCTGGGGAAGCGTGAATAGAAGGCAAGAGGGGACGCTCATACTACAATACACACATTCCTAGCGTTGTGGCGATGCTGGTATGAACACACCTACTGCACTGCCAGTGGTGTAAAAGTACAGCACATGCCATTGTGTATCGTGCAGAAAGTTTGATAATGATGACTGTGCTACCGGTTTAGGTCTTCACTATGCTACAATGGTAATCATTATTTTAGAGTACATGCCTCCTAACTATCAAAAATGTATACTATAAGCTGAGCGTTGTGGCACATGCTTATAATCTTAGTACTTAAGAGGCTGAGACAGGAGGATCACAGGTTCACGACCAGCCTCAGCTACTTGGTAAGGTCCTCTGCAACTTAGTGAGACCCTGTTTCAAAATAAAGAATAAAAAATAGGGCTAGGGGTGTAGCTTGGCGGTAGAATGGTTCAATCCCCAGTGCCACACACACGCGAGCGTGCACGTGGACACAAACACACCACAAACACACACACACACACACACACACACACAATGTGTACTATAAAAGAGTATGCCATGGCAAATGGGCAGCAGCCTTCTACATCTAGTGTAAGCTGGGTCTCTTGATTGGATCACTATTTTTTCTTGTGCTTGGCTTAATCTCATGTTGCTTTGTTCATCATGGCCTAGGAAACACACGTGTGTGCGCACACACAAGTGAGCACACACACATGCCACATAGTCTAGGTAGGCAGTAGACTCTGCCACCTAGATGTTTTACAGTCTGTGATGTTAACACAACTACAATATTGTCTGAGGATATAGTTCTCAGAACATATCCCCATTGTTAAGGGACACATGACTGTACTTAACATTAAACACTGATTCTTGATTCAGTTATTGGAAATTTTTTAAAAATGTATTTGGAACTTGGCACAGTGGCATGTGCCTGCAATCCTAGTACTTGGGAGGCTGAGACAGGAGGATTGCAGGTTTGAGGCGCCATGGTGACTGATCTCCACTTTAAAGACTTAGGCCTAGTGACCGTGAGATTGTTTCTCTCCTTCAGGTTGCTGGCTGTGGTTTGGCCCATAATCAGCCTGGTACTGGCTCTCTGAGAAGGAAATCCAGGTGCTCATGTGTCTCAGAACCTAATGGTAATTGCCACAGGGCACAGTCTCCTAGGCTGTGTCCAGACAGCTGCATGTGTGAACCCCAGCACACGTGAGGTGCTCAGGAATGGATCTGTAAAGCAAGGGGGATGCTGTCCAAAGAAAGAAAAGAAGGAAGGCAGAAAGGCAGGAAGGCAGAAATGGAGGGAAATGAAAAGAAAAAAAATAGAAAAGAAGCAGGGGTGGTGGTGCACACTTGTAATCCTAGTACTTGGGAGGCTGAGACAGGAGGATTGCAGGTTCAAGGACAATCTCAGCCAGTATTGAGACGTTCATCAACCTAGCAAGACTCTGTTTCAAAACAAAAAATACAATAAAAGAATAGGACTTCTGGGGTTGTAGCTTAGAGCTAGAATGCCACTGGATTCAATCCCCAGCATCATTTAAAAAAAAAAAAGAAAAGAAAAGAAAAGAAAGAGAAAGAAAAATCCCTTTTTAAACCTAACTTTGACCTAACTCCATTTGCACACAGTGAACTGGGGAGACATTCTGTGACTGAGAACATCATAGAATTGGCTGTCAAGAGACACAGGGCACTGGGAGGGCCTTGGGAGATCTTCAACGCCACCCTAACCCCCTTGCTAACTCCGTGAAATCCTGAATTTCTTCAGGCCTCCAGTTATCAAATCTGTCAAATGAGATCATCTTCTCAGTCACAGCACAGGACTGTTATTTAAGAGAAATGGACTAGACAGCGTGAAAGTCGTTTGCAAAAGAGCAAGAGGAAGGAAGGAGGCGAGTGATTATTTGGCACTTACTGCATACTTCATAGAATACATTTGGGTCTGGACTCCGGCTCTAGAGGCTGGCAGGCTCCCTGATGGCCACAGCCTCCTTTGCTCTGACTCTGTCTCATCCTCCGTTCTCCCTGGGCCTGACCTCAGTGACTCCCAAGGGGTGCTCTAGCCTTCCAGTAAACATTTGGGCTAAAGTGACGATAGGTGTTGGCAACTCCTAGGAATCAGAAGTCTCTGTGTGAGCCGGGTGTGGTGGCGCACGCTTGTAATCCCAGCATTCCGGAGGCTGAGACCAGAGGATCCGGGTTCGCGGCCAGCCTCAGCTACCTAGTGAGACACTCCGCAACTTAGTGAGACTCGGTTTCAAAAATAAAGAATAAAAATAGGGCTGGGGGTATAGTTCGGAGGTAGAATGCCCCTGAGTTCAACTCCCAGTACTGCAAAAAAAAAAAAAAAAAAGAAGTCTCTGTGTGGTTCAGGCAGGACACCCAAACCCTCTGGGCCCTCTGATCACATGTTCCTGACTCTGCGTGGCTCCAGACCCTTCAGAGGTACCCCAGTCCTTGGTAAACACCCGTTATCTTAACTTGGCCTTTATCATCTCTATATTCTGAACTTAATTGGCCTTTCTCAATCTTAAATTCCTTCCCACCCACCCAGGACCTCTCTAGTGCTCCCAAAGGCTGTGCTTCTCCCCACCCCCTGCAGTCTCCCCTGTCCCTGTGAACGTGTTGAGCCACGATGCTCAGAGCAGGGCCTGTTGCCCGGCAGGTACTCTGCAAGCAGCACCTTCTATCATTTTTGCCCAGAGTGTCCACTGCTTGTTTTCAGTACCTACCTCATCTGTGCAACACCATTTGTGCAGCCAGAAATATTCCAGTGGATCCTAACAATTAGGTAAACCTAGACCGTGGGACATGGCACAAAATAATTGGTCCTGATTCTTCACAGATATCATTGGTAGAACAGACCTGACAGAAAAGTGTAGGGAAGACTACTCCTGATTTACAGAGATACTCTCAACTAGATTCACAATGGAATGCAACAGGTGATCCTGTTGAGTGGTTCCTGCATATTAAAAAAAATGTTATAAAAAAGTATAAAAAGTTCAAGGCCAGCTTTGATAACTTAGTGAGGACCTGTTTCAAAAAAATGAGGTGTTAGGGATGGGGCTCAGTGGTAAAGCGCTTCCCTAGTGTATGTGAGGCCCTGGGTTCAATCCCTAGTACCATACACACACAAAAAAAGTATGTATATATATGTATCATATACATATATATGATACATATATATATGATAATGGTAGAAATTTGATTGAGACCTGTGCATTAAATCATAATTGGCTAGGGCTGCCTTAACAAAATAGCACACACTGAGCCAGGCATGGTGGCGCACGATTGTAATCCCAGCATTCGGGAGGCTGAGACCGGAGGATCCGGGTTCGCGGCCAGCCTCAGCTACCTAGTGAGGCAGTCCGCAACTTAGTGAGACTCAGTTTCAAAATAAAGAATAAAAGATAGGGCTGGGGGTATAGCTCGGAGGTAGAATGCCCCTGAGTTCAATCCCTAGTACCGCAAAAAAAAAAAAAAAAAAAAAAAAAAAAAAAAGCACACACTGGGTGGCTTATATAATAGCAATGTATTTTCTCAGTATTTCCTAGAGTCTAGAAGCCTGCATTCAAGGTGTTGGTGGGCTCCCCACCCTCTTTATTTCTTCTCCTCTGAGTCCTCCTTTCCTCCCTCCATCTCTGTCTTAAGTCTACCAAACTCTTTCTAGCATCTACTCATTTGGAATTCCTGGGTTGGGGGGCTCCGGAGCTAGGCTTGGGGCTCAGTGTTAACCCCAGGTCCTTGGCAGGCTGCACACGTGCTCTACTAGGTCGGGAAGGACCTGAAGTTCGGGCAGGTGCACTGCCAGGGAACATCTTTCAGCCTGCTCTGAGCTTTATTTTTCTGGAAAGGAACTCTTTTCTTCAAAGGGCTCCTGATTCCTCTCCCACAAAAGACAGAAACTCCTCCCGAGGTCTTTGAGCTTCCCAGCCCAGGACAGCGACTTTCCTCTCGGCCAAGGTAACTCCATTGACCCGGCAGTGGCCAGATGACACCCAGACGTTCTGGGCGCCCCCCTGCTCCCTGAAGGCCTGAAGCCTGCGATGGATCACTTAGAAGTCTGGGTGTCTGTTCCAGCTTTCAAAACTGCGGCCCTGCATATATGCCTTTATCAGCTTGTACCTAACAAAGATGTATGATCGCAATGCACCAATTAATAAAAAAACAAAAACTGCAGCCCTCTCTCCAAGGGGACAGAGCTCCACACCCCCTCTGGCAGGCTGTGCACCGCAAAGGCACCTGGGGAGCTGGGGCTCCAGTTCAGACGGCCCTGCTAGCCAAACCTTGAGCCTGGGTTACATCTGCATTTGCCTGGAAAAAGGATGCCCTTAGTACACACAGGCTCCTTCTGGGTTGGCAGCTTCCTTAGGAGCTGGTCTTAAAATGTTACCGCTTGGTGGGGCTGACCCTTCAAAGGCCAGATGACAAACTCATCCATGGAGTCACCTTGGCTGGAAAGAAGTGGAGTTCTCTAGGACCTCCAGCTGTATGCACTCTGCGCTCCTCTCCAGCTGCCCACAGCGGCAGCCACTGCAGGTCTCCACTCTTCAGGGTCTTCTGCAGCAGCAGGGGAAAGTGTGGGGGGGGGGGGAGGGGGCGGGGTTACTGGTGATTGAACTTAAAGGTGTTCTACTTCAGAGCTCCAGCCTTATTTTATTTTCAAGTTTAATTAATTAGTTAATTAATTATTAGTACTGGGGATTGAACCCAGGGGCATTCTACCTCTGAGCTACACTCCTAGCCCTCCTAGCCCTCCCCCTCCCCCCCCCCCTTTTTTTTTTGAAATAGGGTCTGACTAAGTTGTTGAGGTTGACTTTGAACCTGAGATTCTCCTGGGTGTCTCAGCCACCCAAATACTGGGATTACAGACATGTGCCCCTGTGCCTGCCCAGGGGATATTTTTATTAAACACTCAAGTCAGCCCCTCAGCATGCTCTGGGTTTAAAGCCTTCCTGTGTTCCTCTGAACCCCCTTTCCCCACTTTAAATAAACTCCAAACTGCTTTTTCTCATCACTCAGATTTTGACTCACAAAGTCATCTCCTCCCCACAGCACCACCTTCCCTGCTCACCCTTTAAATAGGCACCCCATGCTTTGTCCTGCGGATTCTTTTTTTTTTTTTAATGGTACTGAAGATTAAACCCAGCGTTGTTCTGTCTTGAGCTATACCTCCAGCCCTTTATTTAAAATTTTTGAAACAGGGTCTCACTAAGTTGTTAAGGCTGGCCTTGAACCTGTGATCCTCTTGTCTCAGTTTCCCAAGTACTGGGATTACATGCATGCACCACCATGCCTGGTTATCCCGCATCACTTTTTATCTCAAGGATTTAGAATTCTTTATCTGCTCCCTGGCTTCTTGCCAGTCTCTCCTACTGGTTTATAAACCGCACAAGAGCAGATCTTTTGGGGGTCTGTTCCTAGCTCACCTCCTATGCCCTGCAGGACAGTGTGGGAAGTGCCTGATAAACTTACCTTACTGACTGAAACAATATATAGATAATTGTCTTGTCCCCTTTCCCTGCCCAGTCAGTTTTAGAGCTGAGCAAACTGAAGGTCAGGTGAAGGTATGTGGAATGAACCATTTGACTCTGCACCCCCCAACACACACACACTGTCAACCTTCTGGTGCAGAGCTAGGAGAAAAGTCCTGATCACTGGTTCTCAGCCCCAAGCCACCTACTGCAAAATTCAGGCTCACACAGACGCCTGATGTGTTCACGGTGCTCCGAGCTGTGTCTGACTTTTGGACATCCCTACCACCCAAGGGGATGTGATTTGATGTGACATGCCAAGCCCCTGACTTCCCTCTGAACTTGAAGCTTTTGGAGAAAAGAGCTGGGAGGATAAAACCACTGGACATCAACGTGTAACTCCTTGCCAAAGGCCACACTGAAGGCAGACCCCATCTACATTAATAGATTTGAGACGATCCTCAAGTCACTAAAAACTTTTCAAAGTGACTTTTTATCAAAATAATAATTGAATGCAGCTAAGAAGTCAAATAACACTAACAAGATTATAATTAAAAAAAAATAAAAACACACAGTTGATTTTGTTTAAAGCTGAGCCAAGTGTTGTATTATCATGACATTTATTTTCTTGTGTAACTTTTTTAGTTTCCTGGGGTTAATTACTGCTTTTTTTCCCCACTTTGCTTAGATTTCTTTGAACCTTTGGGTAACTCTTCCCACATCCCCAAATACATCAAACGTGTTGCTTAGTGCAATTTTCCCATTGGTAAACCTGTCTGCAAGTCTCTCAGTCTGATGTTTTTTGGAAGATGGTGCCTCTCCTCTGTCCCTTCTCTAGGACCTGTGGCTCTCTAGGCCTCTTGGCTACCGTTAAGGGAACTAGGAAGGCTCAGACGCTGGCCTTCTCCACTCTAAGTCTCTGACTCCACACCTGTGTTCAACCTCCACCCTTACGTGCATCCTTAGAAGGACTTTGCCAACATGTCACTGTTGATCAAAAAGCAAGTGGAGTATATATATATATTTGCCCACGCTCTACCAATGCTTTGATTTGACACTGCCATTGCATGGAAGAGTTCAGGCAGAATTCTGTGAGGTCTGAGCCAGGTTGTTGCTGAGATACATTTTATGGTACCCCTGAGTTGACTCGGGCCCTCAACTTCTATGGTAACTCAAAAGAATAAATGAAGTAGCAGGAAACGAAGTCCTCTGAGCAGCTCCCAGACCTCATTATTCCATTCTGAGACAGCCTCTGTGTTCTGAAGGCTCCTGCTTCTGAATATAAACCTTGCTGGGCAAAGGCTACCAGAGTTCCCAGCAAGATTTCCCTGACCTCCTGTGCCCAGGGATGTATTGTTGAAACTCACATTATCACCGGGCGTGGTGGCACACAGGAGGCCGAGACAGGAGGATCCAGGTTCACGACCAACCTCAGCTACTTAGTGAGGCCCTCTGCAACTTAGTGAGACCCTGTTTCAAAATAAAGAATAAAAAATAGGATTGGGAGTGTAGCTCAGAGGTAGAATGTCCCTGGGTTCAATCCCCAGTACCAAAAAAAAAAAAAAAAAAAAAAGAAGAAGAAGAGGAAGAAAAAGAAACTCACATTATCTTGGAGTGATCATAATTTAAATTACATGTGAGTTTCTGCTTTCGGGGGCATATGTATTAACTGCTTTCTAGAGCACAGGTGAGGTGGAGGGTCTGGGGAAGAGCTCTGCTGCAGGCCCACAACCCCCACCCAGGCAGAGGGGATGGGGCCTTCCACCAGCAGGCTTGAGGCTGGGAGGGGGGATCGGCACATCTGTATCAACAACAGGCCCTCTGCTCCTCTTGGCCCTCATCCCTCACCCAGATTGCTCACTGCCAAGTCAGATGTGGAATTTTTTGGCTTATTTTTGTGCCGTGCATGGCAGCATGATACAGATCTTAGAAAGAATGGGTCCGGCCCTTCCTCCCTGCCCGTGGCATGGCCCTTGGAGATGAAAATCCTTATGTGGACCCATTTGCACCCAGAAGGGTCTGGAGGAAGCCTTATCTTGTTGACACATGGGTGGCAGCACCACTCTGTGGCACCTTAATAACACGGAAGCTGCCCCAATGCTCTCAGGGGCTGCCCAGGTCTCTCTGGCTAGGCCTGGCTGGACCACAGGCTTAGCTGATGTTGGGAATGGCAGAGAACTGAGCTTGCTGGGGTCTCCCAACCATCTGACTGCCCCAGACTGAAGGGCAATCTTCTCATTCAAACTCACTTGCTCTGTAAAGAGAATATTAGGGAAGGCTTAACCAAAGCTGAGGCCGTCTGGACTTTGTAGTACAATGCATAGCCCTGGTACTAGGTAGATGCCATTCTCTCCATCTGTAGATCAAATGGATATTATAAACATGCAGAGAAAAACAAAGAACTAATCCAAGAAACGTTCGAACAGGACACACTAGCTGTATGCCCTTGGTAGAATGCAGCCCAAAGATCAATATTGCAAAAACCCTCACTTAGATGGCTTATGCTCGGTAGTGATTGTAGTGAAGCTATTCCCCAACTATTTTACATATATTGCAGCAAATGAGTAAATGGTAGATTGGTATCTTTGGGAACTAGGGTTTACTGTGGGAGAAGGGAGTTTTAAACATGGAATGAAGAAAGAGGGAGAAACTTGTGGTCGTGCATTGGAAATATCAGTGTAGATGCGTACTTTAAACATAGACACACATTACCTAGTTCCATTTACTCTAAAGGCCTGGAAGCAGTGGCAGCCCAGTGGTAATGAGCTCTAAACAGAACCAGAGGTTCTTGGAGAAATGACTGATTCCAGGGCTAGAGAAGGCAAAATACAAGGTGACTCTGAAGTGTCTTGTTATGCCGGAAAGCACTCAAAGTACGAGTGTTCAAAGACTGATGAGATGTCCAAAAGACAGGGGCACTACCTAGAAGGAGCACACATTGGTTAAATTACAGCCAGGTGGAGCATAAAAAAAAATAATAATAATAGTGGATGAAATAAATAATACATATAATTTAAAATTTAAAGAGTTCATTGAATACTAAAAACAATAATAATCAAGTATGAAATGAGATAGGAAATCTCTTCTTTACTAAATAATGCCACCAAACAAATGTAAAAGGAATGACTACATTAGAAAATCATCACTTTCCAACCACCTATTTTAATAACTGAGGTGAATAAAGGACACACTCACACACACACACATACACACAGCTATAAAGGTCATTTGGGGGACAATATGGGAAATTTGAATATGAACCCTATATTTCAGAGGTTTCAGTCCATAGGGCTGGCTCTGAAGCATAAATGGCAGCCACAGGGTCCCCGGAGGAATGCTTACATCATGGAGGCTGGAAGGAGAGGGGGGGGAAAGAGGGGGGGAGAGAGGGAGAGAGGGAGAGAGAGATCCCTCATTGACATATATACTCCCCAAGACCACATATCCGGTGACCAACCTCCTCCATTCGTGCCTACCCTGCCTACATTACTACCCAATAATTCCATTCTAAGTATTAATCAGTCAATGGATTTATTCACTGATGAGATTAAATCCCTCATAATTCAATTATTTCACTACTGAACAGTTTTTTGGTTTTTTTGCGGTACTGGGGATGGAACCCAGGGGCATCTACCTCTGAGCTATATCCCCAGCCCGATTTTTTATTCTTTATTTTGAAACAGGGTCTCACTAAGTTGCAGAGAGCCTCACTAAGTAGCTGAGGCTGGCTGAGAACCCGGATCCTCCAGTCTCAGCCTCCCAAGTACTGGGATTACAAGCATGTGCCACCACACCCGGCTCACTGAACAGTTTTGAATTGCCAATATGTGAGCTTTTCTTTCTTTCTTTCTTTCTTTTTTTTCTTTTCTTTTCTTTTTCTATTGGTGCTGGGGATTGAACCCAGGAGCATTCTACCTCCAAACCACAACCCCAGCTCTTTTTAGTTTTTATTTTGAAACAGGATCTTACTAAATTGCTGAGGCTGTGCTCGAACCTGCTGTCCTCAAATCTGTTGTCCTCGAACCTGCGGTCCTTCTGTCTCAGCCTCCAAGTACTGGAATTATAGGCTTGCATCTCCACGCCCAGCTTCCATATTTTAATTTTGAGAGACATGCCCAGGTACATATAATTTGAAAATGGGTACTAAAACCACAGGACAGGTGACCCTTGAGAAACTTTTCCTCTCTGGGTGCATCTACACTTAGAAACAGGGAATACAAATAAAGACACACTTAAAAAACAGAAAGAATTTTTTTCCTTGGTCAATCTAGCCATGTGGAAACAAATCTCTTCTGTGTAAAATTCAAAGGCGGCTACATAAGTAATACTTACTGCTTCTGAGTGGGTTAAATAACTAAGCCATATCGCTGTGCTTGAGGTTGGAAAGGTACTTTCAAAGGTCGCAGACGCCGGTGTTTGAGCGGGAATGTGGTCTGGGTGCCTTCCAGCAGAGTCTGCCCATGCCAGGCTGGCAGGTTCTCAGCCTGGCCCAGCCCCGTCTCCCCTGGCTTCTGAAAGCCTTGTCTCTGCCATGTGGGAAGGAAACTGTCTAGGTCTAGAGATACACCAAGGCACCGAGTCTATCTGTGGAATCGAGGGGTCTGGGATCACAGGCAATGAGCACTCAAGAAGTGATGGTCTAGTTTTCCTCTGACCACTGCAGGTGTGGCAGAGCGATGAGCTCCAGAAAGCTTTCTTCCCTTCTTTCCTCTTCTTCTTTCTTCCTCCTTCTTCTCCTCCTCCTCCTCTTCCTGGTCATTCTTCTTCTGTATTGGGATTGAGCCCAAGGGTATTCTATTTCCAAGTTATACTCCAACCCTTTTTTTAATTTTTAATTTTGAAACAGAATCTCATTAAGTAGCTGAGGCTGTCCTCAAACTTGCAATCCTCCTGCCTCATCCTCCCAAGTATTAGGATTATAGGGAAGTACCACCACACCCGGCTTTCTAATTCCATTTATAAATAGATATTTAAAATTTGTTAATCAAGCCGGGTGTGGCGGTGCACGCTGGTAATCCCAGCATTTGGGAGGCTGAGACCAGAGGATCTGGGTTCGCGGCCAACCTCAGCTACCTAGTGAGGCCCTCTGCAAATTAGTGAGACCCTGTTTCAAAATAAAAAATAAAAAATAGGGCTGGGGGTATAGCTCAGAGGTAGAATGCCCATGAGTTCAATCCCTAGTACCGCAAAAAAAAAAAAAAAATTTTTATTAATCAAATATTTATGTACTCAATCTTGTTCTAAGTACCAGGGATATAGAAGTGAAAAGAAAAAAAAAATGCTGAAAATCTAAAAACACTTCCCTTCTAGAAATTGCAGTCTAGTGGGTAAGATATTGCAGTAGGAGAATACAACTGGCAATTTGTAGTTATTATCTAAATAAACACAACTTTAAATGTAACTATCAGCCGGTGTGGTGGCACACACTTGTAATCCCAGTACTTGAGAGGCTGAGACAGGAGGATTACAGGTTTACGGCCAGCCTCAGCTACTTAGTGAGGCCCTGTTTCAAAATAAAAAATAAAATAGAGCTGGAGGTATAGCTCAGAGGCAGAATGCCTACACACACACACTAATAAAATGGGGCTGGGGGTATAGCTTAAAGGTAGAAGGCCCTTGGATTCCATCCCCAACACTACAAAAAAAAAAAAAAAAAAAAAAAAGGTAACCATTAACTGTAATAACAGTGTGCGAAAACAATTATCATATAGTACAATTTTCTTGCTCATAAGCAAGACATGGGAATTATAAGACACTAGATAAAAACAATTGCATGTATGCGTTCCTTTTTAAAACAAGCAAAACAGTTGAGCTCAGTCTTAAGTTTCCTAGAAATTTTACTTCTCCTAATAGGGCTTTCAGGATTCAAAAGGATTAGCAGTGTTTGCTTTGGGTCAAACTCTCCTAGGGCAGTAGGCACATGATCTCAGAGTTTGGGGGATTCTCATCAGAGTCTTTTCAGTTACAAAGAATAGAGACCTATTTGAATGTGCTCAAGAGAAGGGATTTACCAGACTGGGTGACTGAGGGCAACCCTGTCTCAAAGTAAAAAATAAAGAGGGCTGAGGGTGTAGCTAGGTGGAAAGTGCCCCTGGGTTCAATCCTCAAGACCAAAAAAAGAGAGAAAGGAGGAGAAAGGGAAAAATAAAAAGAATAAGAATGAATAAGAATAAGGAGAAAAGGGACCTTCCTTACAGTGAGAACCCCAAAGGAGAACAGTGAAATCTCTGGACCAGAACCCAGTATAGGCTGCTTTTCCCCTCCCGACCTTGGCTTCTTAGTTTACTTTAGCACATCTACACTCCCTCTTTCCGGCCTCTAACTCTTTTTCTTTCTGTGTTTTAATTTCCCCTCCCCCCATATCTCACCTTGCTCATGGACCATAACAGCCGTCTATCCTCAGTTCTGCCTGGCTTTTCAGTGGTGGTGCATTGACCACCTATACTTGGCAAATTACTTCTGGAAGCTCTTAATCTAAGTTCACAGAGGGAATCCTCACGGGTATGCTTCATTTTATCAAGCTCAGCCATGTATGATATATATAGGCTATTGGCTGGCTTATAAATGAAATCTTCATTGGGTCAGATGTCCCATTGACTGTGGCCGGAGTCAGATGGAATAGAAATGACCGTGGAGGACAGCAGCATCTGTAAATGAGGCCGAGTCCTCCAGAATGCCGTGTTTGGAGATAGATATGCTGACTGGTTCTTAAAAAACAGGAGAAAAAAAGTTGTAGAAGTCTATACATAGCCCATATGTATACATATATACGAATATATTATATATGTATACATATAATATATAGTTTTTATAGACCCAAAAACAGGGCAGATGAAACAATATATTGCCTAAAGATATTGTACTTATAATAAAATTATTTTTTATGATGCTAGGGATGGAACCCCAATCTGTTCCATCTCTGAGCTACACCTCCAGCCCTCTTTTTATTTTTTATTTTGAAACAGGGTCTCACTAAATTGCTGAGGGTCTAACTAAATTGCTGAAGCTGACCTTGAACCTTAAGCCTCCTACCTCAGCCTCCCAAGTACTGGTATTACAAGTGTGTACCACCACTCCCGGCTAAATTGGTTTTCAAAAACAACAAGAGACATCTGGGTTTCGTATTGTGATGGTAGTTACCATTAGGTCCTGCTTTGGGGGAATACCCATCATTGCTCTTGGATCCATCCCATGGATGTTTAACTGTACCTGTTGTATCATAGGCAAAGTCAGAAGATGCGGAGGCAGGGAGGGAGAAGTCAGAACTGGATCCAGTTACCCAGTCTTTTTTTTTAACCATTGTGTCTGGAAACACAAATGAAAGCAAAATAGGAAGCCGGGCGTGGTGGCGCATGCTTGTAATCCCAGCATTTGGGAGGCTGAGACCGGAGGATCCGGGTTGGAGGCCAGCCTCAGCTACCTAGTGAGGCACTCCGCAACTTAGCGAGACTCGGTTTCAAAATAAAGAATAAAAAATAGGGCTGGGGGTGTAGCTCGGAGGTAGAACGCCCCTGAGTTCAATCCCTAGTGCCACAAAAAAAAAAAAAAAAAAGAAAGCAAAATAGGGAGAGAATTGCTGCCGGTTGGCGTTTCCTGGTGCTCTGGACTGCTTTTGAATCCACATGGAATCCCAACTATCTGGATTCAGGGTAATTGTGGGCCAGGGTGGCCCTGTGGCAGATGTTAAAAGAAAAGATACAGGAGTCGGGGAAGACCTGTTAACATCTCTACTTAGAATACGTTTCTGGGATCAAAGGGACTTAGAGTGGGATCAAGGGGACTTAGAATGGAATCGAGGTGTGAGTTAAGTATAGATAGTGAGATTTTGGTTTAATCAATCTAAAGAGGACTGTAGGGGCCACAGAAAGGCATAACAGGCTCAGAGAGTTCCTGTTGTTGGAGAGAGGGTAGCTGAGTATTTCATCCCAGGATCCCAAGTGGGCTGATAAAGAAATGGAATACTTGGTATTCCAAGGAAAACAGGAGAGCCGATTTGACTGTTGTGCTTTGATCAAGTAGGGTGACCTGCCCTGAGGCACGTTTTGTTAGAACTGGTCATTAAGACCTGGGCTGGCAGCCAGTGCCCTGAGCAGGGAGCTGAGAGTGTGGACTTTGGGGTTCTACAGAAACTGCTGGGGCTACACGATTGAGCAGGCTTCAGTTTCCTCATCTGGGACATGGAGAAAGTCCCTATTTCTTGGAGGTTTTAGAAAAGTTAGGTTTGATGTGATCTGTAAAATTTGGAATGTTAGCTATTATTAAACTGACGACAGTCAGGATCAGAACATTTGTCCACAACCAGCGATGAAACCCACCAGCGGGCCGTGTTTCCCTTGGCTTTTGTCATCCAGAACTGTATTTCCAGCTGGGCGTGGTGGCGCACACTTGTAATCCCAGTACTTGGGAGACTGAGACAGGAGGATTGCAGGTTCGAGGCCAGCCTCAGCTACTTAGTGAGGCCCTCCACAACTGAGTGAGACCCTATTTCAAAATAAAGAATAAAAAATAGAACTTATGGGGGTAGCTCAGAGGTAAAATGCCCCTGGATTCAATCCCCTACACCACAAAAACTAAACAAAAACAAAAACTGCATTTCCTAACACAATGATGAGCAGGAATGAGAAGAGAAGAAAAACATTTTCAATACTTCCCTTGAGGTTACCTTTTACCTTCTAGATTTCTCTTTAACCTGGACTCAAAGCTTTTATTCTGGAGTTGAGGGCTAAAACCCCAGGGAACAACATGACTCGAATAAAAATTTACACTTGAGTTCTAAAAGATTGATAAAAAATTTTTATGAAAAATATTTTTGGCAGCAAATGCCAGGATGATGATGAGGAAAACATAAAATATGGATGAAAAATAGGTTGAGGGAAGCAGAGACCAAGTCCTCATTTTTTCTTAAGACCAGCTTGGCCTAAGTGTTTCTCAAAAAGTGCTATTTTAAGTTCTGTGATCTCTATTAGACATTTATAATGTAAACTGGTCTATTAAAGGTTCTGAGACGTTCTGCAGACAAGAAAGACTTACATCTAGCTCATCATTCTCTGGTTTATTGCCTCTATTTTGTGTGTGTGGTACTAGAGATTGAACCCTTGAACCCGGGGGGGGGGGGCTGTACCACTGAGCTGCACCCCTAACCTTTTTTATTTTAATTTTGTAGTATTGAGGATTGAACCCAGGGACATTCCACCATGGAGATACACCCCCAACTCCTTTTATTTTTACTTTTGAAAGAGGTTCTCTTTAAATTGTCTAGGGTATCCTCAAACCTGCAATCCTCCTGTCTCAGCCTCCCAAGTACTTGGATGACAGGCATGCACCACTGTATACAGTTTTATTTTTTAATATTGAAACAGGCCTTGCTAAGTTGTTGAGACTGGTCTCGAACCTGTGATCCTCTTGTCTCAATGTCTTAAGTACTGGATCTATTTTGACATAGATCCTATCAGCCTCCTGAGGAACCAGGAACATACTTTGGAAATTCTGCCCCACATTTGGTCAAGGAAGAGATTATATCCAGTCTGGACTTCTCTCTCTGTTTTTGTTTTTATTTTTTTTGTTTTTGTTTTTGGTTTTTTTTTTTTTTTTTTTTTTGGTACTGGGGATTGAACTCAGGGGCATTCTACCTCTGAGCTATACCCCCAGCCCTATTTTTTTTTTTTATTCTATATTTTGAATCAGGGCCTCATTAAGTTGCGGAGGGCCTCACTAGGTAGCTGAGGCTGGCTACAAACTCGGATCCTCTGGTCTCAGCCTCCCAAATGCTGGGATTACAAGCGTGCGCCACCACCCACGCCCGGCTTCTCTCTCTGTTTTCTCATTTCAGCTTACCTGGAGGGTCGGCGTGTTGAACAGTGGCATGGAGATTTTCTCTGTACAGCTTCAAAGACTAGAGTGAAGGCCAATGTTTAGGTTTCAGGAAAGCAGATTTCATGGATGAATGAGGGAGAATAAATTTTTTAAATTTAAACATGTTATTATCAAGTAAAAGTGTGTGTTAAGAAACTCTTACAAGCCAGGCATGGTGGCGCACGCTTGTAATCCCAGCATTTGGGAGGCTGAGATTGGAGGATCTGGGTTCGTTCGTGACCAGCCTTAGCTGTTTAGTGAGGCCCTCTGCAACTTAGTGAGACCCTGTTTCAAAATAAAGAATAAAAATAGGGCTGGGGCTGTAGCTCAGAGGTAGAATGCCCCCAGGTTCCATCCCCAGTACCACAAAAAAAAAAAAAAGAAGAAACTCTTAGAAACTGCTGATGGGGTAGGTACTTGGAAATACAACTTATCTTGTAGGTTTATATCTGAGAGTATTTCTTGTATACATGCACCAAGAGCCATGCAGAAAGTAGTGAGCAAAGCTGATTGGAGTACTCAACTAGAAATGACCAAATGTCCACCAAGAAGAGAATGAATAAATAAATTATAGTTTTTGTTGTTATTGGGTTTTTTGTTTTTTTGTTTGTTTTTTTGTTTTTGCGGTACAGGGAATTGAACCCAGGGACATTCTACCTCCAAGCTACACCCCCAGTTCTATTTTTTATTCATTATTTTTGAAACAAGGTCTCACTAAGTTGCAGAGGGCCTCACTAAGTAGCTGAGGCTGGCCGCCAACCCAGATCCTCTGGTCTCAGCCTCCCAAGTACTGGGATTACAAGCATATGCCACCATGCTCGGCTAAATTATAATATTTTTATATAGTGGAATGGTATAAACTGGTAAAAATAAAAAGTACAGATATAGCTAGGTGGTGGTGCAAACCTGTAACCTCAGTACTTGGGAAGCTGAGACAGGAGAATCACTGGTTTGAGGCTAGCCTCAGCAATTTAGCAAGACCCTATTTCCAAATTAAAAACAAAAGGGTTGAGGGTGTAGTTCAGAGGTAGAATGCCCCTGAGTTCAATCTCCAGTACAAAAAAAAAAAAAAAGAAGAAGAAGAAAAAAAAAGGTATATGCAATGTGGTATTTAATGTTGATAGGAAAAAAAAAGTTGTAGGAGACTACATATAGCCTGATACAGTTTTTATATATGCAAAATCAAGCCAGGTGAAGCAATACATTGCTTAAGGATATGTATATGTAATAAAATTATTTTTAAAAAATAACAAGAAACAGCCAGATGTGGTGGTACATGCCTGAAATCCCAGTACTTGGGAAGCCAAGACTCCCAAGGAGAATTACAGGTTCAAGGCCAAACTCAGCAATTTAGCAAGACACTCAGCTACTAAGCAAGATCCTGTTTCAAAATAAAAATATAAAGGGCTAGGGGTATAACTCAGAGGTAGAATGCCCCTGGGACTCATCTCCAGTACCCCCCAAATATACACATACACATACACACAAGAGAAAGTATTCATTATTCATAATAAGCAAAAGTTGGAAACAAGCCAACTGTCTTTCAACTGATGAATGGATAAATAAGATGTGGTATATCCATGCAACAGGATGTTATTTAGCAATAAAATGAAACAAAGTATGGACATATACTACCCCATGAACGAACCTTGAAAACATTAAGCTTAGTGAAAGAAGCCAGTCACAAAGGACCACATATCATTTGGTTCTATTTACATGAAATTCCAGAATAAGTCAATCCACAGAGGCAGAGAGCAGAGGGCTGGTTTCACGGGTGACGACGGGGCTGTGGGCCGACTCGGAGGATATGGAAGAGGCTATTAATGGATACAATTTCTTTTGGGGGTAATGAAAAGGTTCCAAAATTGGTTGTGATGGTTGTGCAACTGTACAAATATACGGAAACCCACTGCATTTTATACTTCCTATGGCTGAGTTGTGTGATACGTGAATTACATCTCAATAAAGCTATTATAAAAAGTAGCAAGAGAATAATAGGCATGAACTTCAGGAAGGGATCCTGCAAGGATGGAGTCCAGGAGGAGCCCACAGGTAGCCGCCAGAGAGCTGGAAATGCTCTAGCTGTGCGGTTCGCTCTATGTCTGTCAGCTGGGGAGGGGGGCACTGGCATTCTTGGTTTTTAAGAATTATACTCTACAACTCTACAAATATATGTTGCACCTGTTTTTTTGTAGGTGTCAAATAATCCGTAAGAAGATTTAATTCAAAATATATAAGAAGACCGATATGAGCAGGGTATGGGGGCGTGCACCTGTATTCCCAGTACTTGGGAGGCTGAGGATTGCAGGAGGCTTGCAGGTCCCAGGTCAGACTCAGCAATTTAGGAGACCCTCAGCAACTTAGTGAGACCCTGATGTGGAGGAGGGTTGTTTGTTTTGGGTGTGTGTGTCTGTTTGTTACTGTAGGTTGAACCCAGGAGCATTCTACCCCTGAGACATACCCCCCAGCCCTTTTTTTTATTTTTTATTTTTTATTTTGAAACAAAGTCTCACTAGGTTGCTGAGCGTCTCAATAAATTGTTAAGGTTGGTCTTGAACCTTCAATTTCTCTGTCTCAGCCTCCCAAGTACTGGGATTACAGACGTGCACCACCATGCCTGGCTTGTGACTGTTTTAAAATAAAAGAAATAAAATGGACTGGGGGTGTAGCTCAGAGGTAGAATGCCCCTTGGTTTAATCCCCAATGCCAAAAATAAACAAATAAATAAAATTCCATCGCCATCATGTACTAGCTATAAAATCTTGAGCAAGTTACTAAATCTCTCTTTCCCTCTATTTTCTCACTTGCACAACAGTATAATAGCCATGAGGATTAAATAAATTTATACTTCTAAAACACTTAGAACAGGGCCTGGCACATTCATTGTATGTGGGCTCTCACTGATAGAACATCCCAATGCAGGATCTCTCGTGATCTCTTTAACTGGTCTTCTTGTGTCCAAAGGGGGCTGCAATGCAGGACTTCCTACATAATGAATGCTACTGTGCTGTGAGCAGGTATTGCTGTTGGAAAAGTCTAGAAATGGAGTTGCTGCGTCCAAGGGTATATGCATTTTTGCTTTTGAGAGATAAAGATAGAAAAATGAAAAGATAGATAATGACAAACAGGATGGGACCATACTGGAAAGTACTGCCCACTGACAGTAGACTTGCTTGTTTAATTGCTAGACTGTGGAACTAGGTCTCAGGGATGTGGTGATAAAAAATTCCTTCTGCACGTGGGAGCCAAGGCTGTGTGACCTGCAAGGTCCCTGTGGATCCAGAATATGAGCACCTGCCCTACTATTATTGGCTCAGTGCCAGGGATATTTGCAGCATAAAAATGAAAACCTAAGCCGGGCATGGTGTCACATGCTTGTAATCCCAGTACTTGGGAGGCTGAGACAGGAGGATCACAGGTTCGCGGCCAGCCTCAGCTACTTAGTGAGGCCCTCTGCAACTTAGTGAGACTCTGTTTCAAAATAAAGAATAAAAACTAGGACTCGGGGTGTTGCTCGAAGGTAGAATGCCCCTGGGTTCAATCCCCAGTACTGCAAAAAAAAAAAGCAAACCTAAAATATTCCAGTTTCTATCCAAGTGGTAATAATGGGGATTAATACTCTTTTACTTTTTAAACTTATTTTTAGACTTTAAGGCCCATTTTTTGTATACTTTGTGGTGTTTTAGTTATTGGAATTTTTTTGAAGATATCTGATATAAAATTTTGAAAACATCCAGCATACCTTAAAAAAAAAAAGTGTGGTTTACTACTTGAACTCTCCCTATACAAACTAAACTTTTATATAATGTTTGGGGTGGGAGGTGGGTCAAGAAATATTGTGCTTCTTTTTTTTTTTTTTAACCTTTATTGGCTTTTTTTTTTCCTGTTGAGTCTAGTCAATAATCCACATTCTCCAGCCACTCAAATGTCAAAATGTTTCAAAAAATATATATAAAAAAAATAAAGAAATGAATAGAAGCGTCCTTGTTCTTTAAATTATTTCTGTGTTACCCTGAACTGTAAGTGAACCCTCCTTGCTTATAAAAGAAGCAGCTGTTCCTGCAATTGAAACCATGGTTCATTACGAGCTGACCTCGGATTCAGGAGTAAAACTTCCTCTATTTTACTACGACTATTCAGACAGGGACTGGAGATAAACAATAATCAAAATCAGGATGGAACTTGACTGGGAAACCCTCTATGTTCTTTGGCAGAATTATAGCAGCTCTAGAATTGCCAGGAGTGAGGCAATGTGAAATGACCCTCAAACATTCCCTTCTGAAACACAGTGGTCCAGGCTGCCAACTCGGGCAGACAAAGGCTGATTGTAGCCACTTCTTAAGCATATACTTATAGAAACATTAATTATCACCAACCCTATTTTAAACATTTATAGAGATTCGAGATGAAAGGGCCCTTTTATATCCATTTTTATATTCCCCTTTGCCAGAAACTATGATTACCATTTCTTTTTTCCCCCTTCTCCTTGGAAATTCTTATTTCTAGGTCTTATTCCTAAAATACTAAGTTCGGTTTGAGGCTTACATGCTAATCAAGTTAGATATGAGAAGGCAGCAGGGAAATTAAATGGGTATGGGGTGTGATGACAGAAACAAGGTGGGACCCGTTGCAGTGTGGGAGGTAAAGGCACCTTCAGAATGGGAATGACCCATTTTGGAAATGAGGACATCCAGTTTGCTAAGAGGCCAATGGAAGCCAATCCCAGAGTGAAGTGGCTAAGGCCAAAGGCGGTGCTTCTCAAATACCAGAGTTCATCAGAGTCTTGAGGTAAGATTGCCTTAAAAATGCACACAATGGCTGGGCATGGTGGCGCATGCCTGTAATCCCACTATTTGGGAGGCTGAGACAGGAGGCTCACAGGTTCAAGACCAGCATGTGGTAACTTAGTGAGACCCTCTTTCAAAAAAAAAAGGGCTGGGGATGCAGTTTAGTGGCAGAATGGCCCTATGTTCAACTCCTATAGTAATACACACACACATACATGCACACGCGCGCGCACACACACACACACACACAGAGTCTGCCCCTAGAGAATTTGATTCATTGTGTCTGGCTTGGATATTAATTATTTCCAGGTGGTCACTCAAAGGATCTTCAATCATATGTCTATTTGATCCACATTTATATTCTCCTTTTCCAGAACCCAACCCTACTGTCATCTCCTCTCAGGTCTACTCCATGGTATGCTGTACTAGGTGCTAATGTGAGCTCCAAAAGTGGCCTATGACAAGTCATGTATGAGAGTTCTTGGCTGAGACTCTCCATGAAGAAAGCTTTGAACAACTCTTCTTCTTTTTCCTCCTCCTCCTCCTCCTCCTCCTCCTCCTCCTCCTCCTCCTCCTCCTTTTCCTCTTTTTGTTCTGGCACTGGGGATTAAACCCACAGGCATTCTACTACTGAGCTACACTCCCAGTCCTTTTTTTTTAATTTTATTTTTAATTTTTACTTTGAAACAGTCTCTCCAAGTTACCATGCACTGGCCTTGAACCTATAATCCTCCCATCTCAACCTCCCAGGCACTGGAATTGCAGGCATGCACGCACCGCTTTTCCCTATTGAAGTCAATCATAACTAATTCTTTATAGAGCCATGATAAAAAGAGAAGTGACAAATAAATCACAGCCCAAGCTATCCGCTGACAGGGAGACACATGGGATGCTGAACTGGCCGTGGTGGAGTAATGGAGAGGCCTGGTCTGGCCTTGGTGAGCCTGGCCGTTCATGGGCACAGTGCAGGTATGGGAGTCTATATAAGAAGCTAGGCTGCTTGAAGAAATCAGGAAGCTGCACAAATTCCACTGAGCTGCAACTTGAGACTTGGCTCTGCTCATGTCTCCTCATGCCTGCTACTTCTCCCCCACCGTCCTCCTCCCATATTCCCATCTCTGGACCAAGGGAACGCGCCTGTCTGGAGCTCGCCTTCTTGTCCTCTGCCTGTGAACACGAATAATCTGAAATCCAAAACAGGGTATCGGGAGGCCAGGAATGTGCCTTCCCCGGCTTCCAGTATCCCTTCTGTCCAATTGTGCAGTGTCTAAAAAGCGCCACTGGACCAAGACCAGCAGGGGCTGTAGCTCTTCTCGAGCCTTCTGCCTCCAGCTTTCTGCACACAACACTGGGGTTTCATTGGACAGAAATAAATCTGTGATGTTCGCTTGGAAACAAGTTCTTTCCCAGTATTGCCAAGGTCATCTGGTTCCAACTCGGGGTTGAAAGAGGGAACAATTTTTTACTAACCACCTACTATGTGCCAAGCACTTTGCATCCTCCTTGCATTTAATCCTAGCAGTAATCTTGTAAGGCAGGCAGCAGCGTTTCTGTTACGGGTGGGGACACTGAGGGTGCGAGAGTCTTTGACTTGTCCAACATTATTACATAGAGGCAGAACAAGTATGGTAGAAGGAGGGTTTATATCTTCTATTTCTTGCTTCTTTCACGATGTGTCCAACTCAAGCATCTACTGCGGCTGCATTTTTTGTATATTTAGGAGGCAATCTAGTATAAAGAGGCAATGCAGCTTTTAGCATACTGTCTTCTCCATGCTCCATTTATCTTGGGACAACAACAACGATAACACCTAAAAGTGTTTTTAAAATAAGAAAAGCCCAGAGTGGTGGCACACACCTATAATTCCAGTGCTTGGGAGGCTGAGACTGGCAGGATACGCAGGTTGGAGGTCAATCTCGGCAATTTAGCCAGACTCTCAGCAGCCTAGAAAGACCCTATTTCAAAACAATAAATAAAAAAGGGCTGAGAGTGTAGCCCAGAGGTAGAACACCCGTGGGTTCAATTCCCAGGCGAGCTCACACACACACACACACACACACACACACACACACACACATACACACGACACACACACACGGTGTCTAGATGGTTAGTACAGTGCATGGAGGCATGATGGCAAGTGTTGCAGAGTGAGTGCAAGAGGAATATGTCTCCGGGTGGTGGGAGGGATGGGAGGGTCATGCAATGACCAAGGTGCAGCTGTGCCTGAGCATTCAATGACAAGAGGGGCTGACACATTTTGTGGCTCGTCTCCTGAGGTACCGCCCCCTGCTGTGTGCGGGGCCCCAGGCAGGGGCATCCAGGTTAGCCGAGGCCAGATGGGCTGGTACCCTTGCAGGGGGGCGCTCCCTGGGACGCCAGGAGTCTAGCATTAATTATGTGGCTGCTAATTATCTTCCCAGCTGGAGCTCAGGGACCCGCTGGGTGGGTGGAAGAGGGGATGTGGAGGTGGGGGTGGTTCTTAGAGATTAAAGAGGGAGGCGGTGCCTGGCCCCGCCCAGCTGCCCCCATCCTCGTTCAGCTAGAAAAGTCCCAGCCCTGCCATTGGGAGGATGCATACTTCCTGGGCGCCCTGGGGAAGGGGACCTGGACAGAACCAAAAAGATCCTAAGGGGCCAGTTAGACCAGAAGGGGAAGGGGGAGGTTCTGCTGCTGAGAAGAATGGAAATGGGACAGCAGAAAGCATTCGTGCAGCCAGGTGTGGTGGTGCACGCTTGTAATTCCAGAACTTGGGAGACTGAGACTGGAGGATCACAGGTTTGAGGCCAGCCCAGCAACTTATCGAGGCCTATGCAACTTAGTGAGACCTTGTTTCAAAATAAAAAATAAAATCAGGCTGGGATTATAGCTCAGAAGTAAATTTCTCCTGATTTAATACCTGATCTCACACACACACACACACACACACACACACACACACACACACACACACACCAGCATCCCTGCTTGATCCTTATTTCCCAGATGGCAAATTGAAGGTTAGAAAATTAGGTGACTTGCTGCTAATCAAGTCACCTAACTGGACTTAGGACACTCAGAAACCTCGCCTCTGACCTCCCAGAGAGGAGAATCATAGACCCTCCTAACTCACCATAGGTGGTTAGAAGGTCCAAGAGTGGAAGCCTTAGACAAATAATTTGTTGGCTATACTTCCTTGACTTCATCCATGTAGCTAATACTTATTGTGTGCCTGTGAACCTGGTAAATTATTCCTAATATGGCTAAGGCTTTGTGAGGGATACAGATTTGCCATCCATGTTTTGAAAGTATTGTCTAAGATCAGTAACTCTAAGAATAAAAGTACCAAGTGTTGCTTATTAAATATCTACTATATGCCAGGCATTTTATGTTTATGATCTCACTGAACTGCTACACTTGTGATGAGGCAGTTATTACCAGTCTGCTTTATAGATGAAGAAACTAAGGCTCAGGGAAGGTTAAGTAGCTTGTTCTCCATCTGGGACTTGGAGCCACAGACCGGTGCCAAAGTCCAAACTCAGACCCAGACCCTGCGTAATGCCAAAACCCTTGATTTATTGTTGTTTGGTACTTGGAATTGAACCTAGGGGTATTCTACCTCTGAGCTACCACCTGCTAACCCTTCTTATTTTGAAGCAGGATCTTGCTAAATTGCTGAGTCTTGCCTCCAACCTTCAATCCTCCTGCCTCAGCCTCCCAAGTACTGGGATAACAGGCGTGTGCCACCACACTCAGCTCCTAAATCCCTTGCTCTTGATTGCTGGAGAAGCGAGGAGTCCATTTTCTGTGAAACATCATCCACTAATTGAAGGTCAATTTGAAGCCATCAATTCAGCCAAAAAAGTCAAAGAAGGCTTTGTGGAGGGACAGGATGCAGGGAAGATTCCCCAAGCTAAGAGAGGTCTTTCACATAGGAGAGAGGGGTCAGTGAAGAGGGTCACAGACACAGCAGACAGGGAGGACAGTCAGAGATGCCACCGCCTCCTTCATCCTCCAGACAGCTCCATGAGGTAGGAGCATCCGGGTAACATCTCCGTTTGAAACACTGGGAGCCTCCTCTTTGGAGGCTATGGGACTTGCCTAAGGTACCAGGCTACTAAGTCAGAGACAGATGTCCTTAGACTCCTGCATTCCTCCTGCATTTTGCAAGCAGTAGGAACCATAGAAGTTTTGTGGGGAGAACATTGGAGAAGGCGCTGGCCCTCTTGAATTTTTTTTTTTTTTTTTTTTTTTGCGGTACTGGGAATTGAACTCAGGGGCATTCTACCTCCGAGCTACACCCCCAGCCCTATTTTTATTCTTTATTTTGAAACCGGGTCTCACTAAGTTGCGAGTGCCTCACTAGGTAGCTGAGGCTGGCCGCGAACCCGGATCCTCCGGTCTCAGCCTCCCGAATGCTAGGATTACAAGCGTGCGCCACCACGCCCGGCTCTTGAATTTTTTTTTTGATAGAACTGGGGATTGAACCCAGGGAGATTCTACTTCCGTCCTATACCCCCAGCCCTATTTTTATTCTTTATTTTGAAATAGGGTCTCACTAAGTTGCAGAGGGCCTCACTAAGTAGCTGAGTCTGGCTGCAAATCTTCGATCCTCCTGTCTCAGCCTCCCAAGTACTGGGATTACAAGCGTGCACCACCACACCCAGCTCTCTTGAATCATTAAGTGTATAATTTCATTGTTTGTCTAAAAACATTTTTCTTAAGGTTTTTTTTTTTTTTTTTTTTTTTTTTTGGTGCCTGATCTCTTTGGCAGTCTGAAAGTCTGTGGGTCCCTTTGCCAAAAAATGGTTTTTATTTTTGCTTTTTAAAATTGTGGTAGAAACTCATAAAGGGAAAATTTATCATCTTAACCAGTCTGAAGTGCATGTGTGATTCAGTGGCTGTAGGACATTCTCGTTGTTTTGCCACCATCCTCCCCAGCCATCCACAGGGCTCCTTTCATCTTGCAAAACTGAAACTTTATACCCTTTAACAACACTTTCCTTTTCCCACCATCTCCCAGGCTCTGGCAACCACCGGCCTACATTCTGCCCCTATGAATTTGATTATTCTGGGTGCCTCATCTGAGTGGAGTCATGCAGTATTTGTTCTTTGGTGACTGGCTTATTTCACTTGGCGTAGTGCTCTCAAGAGTCATCCATGTTGTAGTCTATGTCAGAGTTTCCTTCTTTTTATTTTATTTTTTTATTAGTATTATTATTATTATTTTTCGTGGTACTGGGTGTTGAACCCAGGGCACTCTATCTACACCCCCAGCTCTTTGTGTTTTTTTTTTTATTTTGAAACAGGATCTCATTAAGTTAACACACATTGGCCTCAAACCTATGATCTTCCTGTCTCAGCTTCCCAAGGTCTGGGATTACAGGTGTGTGCCATTGTGCCAGGCTGCAGAATTTCCTTCCTTTTAAAAATTGAATAATATTCAATTCTATGAGTATACCATCTTTTGTTTATTCATTCATCCATCAATGGACACTTCAGCTACTGCAAATAAGGTACCAAAGAATGTTTTAAAATCCATAAGTTACATACATGTGTGCATATATGTATATATGTAAAAATGTGTGCACATATATAAATTATATATGATATAATTACAAGGGAAAGTAATTATATAATATATAGTTATCAGTGTGTTTTCAGAGACAAATTGTGATCTACTAACAAACTGGCTCCTTTGCTAATACAATAACTAAGATCTACCAGCAGGCCTAATAATTACCTTAATTTTGCTTTTTTTTTTTTTTTTTTTTTACTTTTTTGGGGATGTGGGGATTGAACCCAGGGCCTTATGCATACTAAATATGTGCTCTACAACTGAGCTACACACCCTCAGGTGCATGACCTTAAGTTGAAACAGTAATGAAAGTAAATTCTATTATAAGATACCTGCTAGCCGGGCGTGGTGGCACACGCTTGTAATCCCAGCATTCGGGAGGATCCGGGTTCGCGGCCAGCCTCAGCTACCTAGTGAGGCATTCCACAACTTAGTGAGACCCGGTTTCAAAATAAAGAATAAAAATTAGGGCTGGGGGTGTAGCTCAGAGGTAGAACGCCCCTGAGTTCAATCCCAAGTACCACACACACACACAAAAAAGGTACCTGCTATAATTAGAATATAATATGAAAATATCTGTGATTTCCAATGGTGACACTCCTGGGTCCTGCTAACATCCCTAGAGTTTGTTGCCTACATTCATAATGGAAGGAAATGCTGGATTTCAGTTCAAGAAATGTGAAAATTAAGATGTAATGATTTTCCATAAAGCCAGAAACCCCTGCAATTCTCTTGCCAGAAACTCAGAAGTGCCAGCAGCCGAATCCATGGGGAGAGGGCAGCCTGGGAGCTCGAAGAAAGGGAAGCCCTGCACCCATCCTGGCCGAGTGAGAGCTCCAAATTAAAATGCATTGCTTTGGGCAATCCCTTCCTGGCTTGGCCCAGCTGCGGTGAACTTGGGAAAGTTGTTTAACTTCTCTGAGCCTCAGGTTCCCGTCTGTGGTTAGATAGCAGTATACATACCTTAAAGGCTGTGGCCTTCTGTGGATTCCTGAGGCACCTTTACAAAGACACATAAGACCAGGGAAGCATTTTGACCCAGGTTTATCTCAGTCTGGAAATCCCTTTCTTCATTCATAATGGATGGCAGGATGGATGGCTTTTACCTCCATGTTTTCCAGAACCTGATTTCTTCCTGCCATCCAGGGTAAACAACATGGCTAAGCCAGACTCTTGCTTTTCCTACCATCCCAGTCTTCTGGGAGCCAAGATTGGCATCTTGTTTTCACAGACCCTAAGATGTCTAAAACTTTTACATACCAGGGGGTGGTCTGGGATCCTATCAGGAGCCATAAAAGCCCACAGCCAGCACAGATAGGGGATCAGCGGGGAGATTCTTAAACAATTAGCTAGAAAAAGAAAGCCACAAAGGAAGTTTAAAAACAGGTGTCCAGGCATCGTAGCTATGTGCCTTAAGATAACCAAATCCCTGGCTGAGTAGGACAGAGTCGAGTCACTAAATTTGCTGCATGCTGAAAAGGTTTGGTTTGGTCTGCCCTCACATTAAACATCTCATACTATAATACTGTTTTAACAGTCTTTGAAGAGGATGACACCAGTCAGTTCATAAGATCACAGATTGATTGAGAGAGTATTTATTTGTTTATTTATTTTTGTGGTACTAGGGATTGAACTCAGGGGCGTTCTACCTCCGAGCTATACCCCCAGCCCTATTTTTCATTCTTTATTTTGAAACCGAGTCTCACTAAGTTGCGGAGTGCCTCACTAGGTAGCTAAGGCTGGCCACGAACCAGTCTCACTAAGTTGCAGAGTGCCTCACTAGGTAGCTGAGGCTGGCCGCGAACCCGGATCCTCTGGTCTCAGCCTCCTGAATGCTGGGATTACAAGCGTGCGCCACCACGCCCGGCTTTTATTTATTTATTTACTTACTTAATTGTACTGGGGATTGAACCCAGGGTCATTCTACCTCTGAGCTACATTTCCAGTGCTATTTTTTATTCTTTATTTTGAAACAGGGTCTCACTAAGTTGCTGAGGGCCTCACTAAGTAGCTGAAGCTGGCTGCAAACCTGCGATTCTCCTGTCTCAGCCTCCCAAGAGAGTTTTTATACAGTCGCTGCCCAGGCTGTGCTAGAGCAGACAGGGCAGGGCTTAGGTGCCCCTCTACCCTCAATCTGTTTATAGCTGAGCACCTCACTCTTGTTGCCGAAGGCAGAAGTGGAGTGTTCTTCCCCTCTGAAGTGCCTGAGGAGGGAGGAGAGAATAGAGGGCATAAACCACTGTTTCTGTCTCCCTGTGTTAGATCCTAGGCTCGTGATAGGGAAGGAGATGTGTTTGTAAGAGGCTTTTTGAAACTGTGCCAAGAACAAAGCCCGAGGGACAAAATGCCACAGTGAATGGGAAGAGGGTCTCCCCCCCACACTCCTTCCATTTGTGCCCAAGGGGAGAGTTCTGGTACTGTGGGGACAGGGCAGAGTGCTTCACAAAGACAAGACCATAAGCAGACTCACTGCTGTGTATCTGGAGACCAGACTTCCCTGGGAATTCTGAAAAATAAGAGCTGAGGAATTGGGTGTAGTGGTGGCGCACACCTGTAATCCAAGCACTTGGGAGGCTGAGACAGGAAAATTGCAGGTTCTCGAGGCCAGCCTCAGCAATTTAGTGACAATCTCAACAACCTAGTGAGACCCTGTTTCAAAACAAAACAAACTAAAAAGAGCTGGGGGTGTGGCTTGAAGGCAGAAGGCCCCTGGGTTCAATCCTTAGTACATACATACATACATACATACATACATACATACATACATACAGAAATAGAATTTGGGGAAATGGGAGATGCCAAGCAAGGCCTAATTTGATTAACAGAACAAATAGGGGGCTGGAAATTGGCAAGAATCAACCATCACCCTCAAAATTGTCTCCTTTGCACCACTTGTGTTTTGAGCTTAGACATAATAAATAAAGCACCATCTTCATAGAAAGGCCAAGAAATCTCTCTCCTATTTCTCATGAATGGATAAACAAAATGTAGTATGTTCATACAGTAGAATAATAGTCATTTATAAAAAAGAATGAAACACTAACACCTGCTACAGCGCAGATGAACCTTGAAAACAGCATGCTCACCGAGAGAAGCCAGTCAGAAAAGCCCACACATTAGGTTATTCCAAATAGATGTTCTGTCCAGAATAGGCAAACGCATAAAGACAAAAAGCAGATTGATCAATGCCAGCTGCTGGGGGAGGAGGGAAGCGTGAGCAACTGCTGATAAGTATGGGGTTTATTTTGAAGATGACAAAAGTGCTCTAGAATGACATAGTGACAGAACAGTTTCACAAAATTGTGAATCTGTGAAATGTCATGGAATTGCACACTTCAAAGTAGCTAATAGATTGGAGGTTTAGATCAGGTAGAGCACTTGCCTAGCATGCATGAGGCAATAAATATAACGGTTAAATATATAAATAAATGCAATGGCTAAAACAAGGGGCATATTATAGAGTAGGGGTTCAGTCCCTAACACCAAAAGAAAGAGAAAAGGTGCCGGGCGTGGTGGCGCACGCTTGTAATCCCAGCATTCGGGAGGCTGAGACAGGAGGATCCGGGTTCGCGGCCAACCTCAGCTACCTAGTGAGGCACTCCGCAACTTAGTGAGACTCGGTTTCAAAATAAAGAATGAAAAATAGGGCTGGGGGTATAGCTCGGAGGTAGAATGCCCCTGAGTTCAATCCCCAGTACCACAAAAAAAAAAAAAAAAAAGAAAGAAAAGAAAACAGCCTCAGCAAGTAGTGAGACTCTCATCAACCTAGCAAGACCCTGTTTCCAAATAAGAAATAAAATTGGAGTGGGCATGTAGCTTGAAGGTAGAATGTCCCTGGGTTTAATCTCCAGTACCATAAAATAAAAAATAAAATAAGGCTGGGAGTATAGCTCAGAGATAGAACACCCCTGGGTCAAATCCCTAGTACCAAACAAACAAACAAACAAAAATAGCACATTTAATGTATGTTTATTTGACCACAATAAAATAATAGCAAGGAGCAAATATTTAAAAAGAAACATTAAGCCAGGTGTAGTGGCATAAGCCTATAATCTCAGTACTTGGGAGGCTAAGACAGGAGGATAGCAGATTGGAAAGCAATCTCAGCAACTTAGCAAGATCTTATTTCAAAAATTAAAATAAGAGCTGGGGTATAACTCAGAAGTAGAATGCCAAGCCGGGCGTGGTGGCGCACGCTTGTAATCCCAGCATTCGGGAGGCTGAGACAGGAGGATCCGGGTTCGCGGCCAGCCTCAGCTACCTAGTGAGGCACTCCGCAACTTAGTGAGACTCGGTTTCAAAATAAAGAATAAAAAAATAGGGCTGAGGGTGTAGCTCGGAGGTAGAATGCCCCTGAGTTTAATCCCCAGTACTGCAAAAAAAAAA
>PVLC010017493.1:8411-33777 GCA_004027655.1 Graphiurus murinus
ACTGGGGATTGAACTCAGGGGCATTCTACCTCCGAGCTATACCCCCAGCCCTATTTTTTATTCTTTATTTTGAAACCGGGTCTCACTAAGTTGCGGAGTGCCTCACTAGGTAGCTGAGGCTGGCCGCGAACCCGGATCCTCCGGTCTCAGCCTCCCGAATGCTGGGATTACAAGCGTGCGCCACCACGCCCGGCTCTAATTTTCGATACATTTTTATTGATTCATTGTAATTGTACATTGTAATGAGATTCCGAGTGATAGAAACGTACGTGCACACAGCAGTTGGTGTGTGTCCTTCCAGATCATGTCTTGCTCACTACCTCTCCCTGTACATATTATTGATATTAGTGTTGATAATTTTGTATATGTACATAGTATTATTTGGACTGTTCCTTCATTGATTCTCTGTCCCCTCCCCAACCATGTCTCTTCTTTAGTCCCCTTTTCATTATTTTACTAGATTCTCTCCTTATTTATGTAAAGTCTTTTTTTGTTTCCCAGTTTCTCCCTATCTTCCACATATGATAGAAAGCATGCAACACTTCACTTTCTCAGACTGTCTAATCTCACTTAGCCTAATATCCTCTAGTTCCATCCATTTTCCTGCAAATGACATAATTTTGTTGTTCTTTATAGCTGAGAATAATTCCATTGGGTGAATATACCACAGTTTTGTTATCCATTCATCTGTTGTTCCATCCACGAACATTTTTAAAAGACAACTGGTAGCACCAGGAAAATCGCAGGTGTGAGGAATCCAAGTGTGTTTCATGAGAGTCCGTGGTAAGGGGTGATGGAGGCCTCTGCCTCCTAAGCCAGACCCATGGGCTCAGATTCCTCTACCACTTACCTACTTATGTCACTTTGGTCAACTTAACCCCTCCATATCTCATTTCTTTTATCTATAAAATGAAGATCATAATCCTAGAGATGGTATAGGGATTAAATTAGATATTATTCTTAAAATTAGGATACCTGATACATATGCCCTCACTGCATGTAAACTATCATTATATACTGTGATAATGACAGCAGCACTGTCTGGTGAGAAATGTTGCAATTGTAAGGGCTGAAGAGGCCTACCATCTTAGCTTTTTATTTTTCAAAAGGAGAGAGAGAGGAAGAGAAATCTATACCACTTCTTAGTAAGTAGGAAATTCTGATGGTTGAGCTCTGTGGGTGATAAAAATTTATTTCTTCCTGACAAATTGAGCAACAGATGAAAAAGTCATGGGGAAACTGAATTGCAGCTGTGTTCAGTTTATGAATTAGTATGGTATAGAAAGAATTGGAGCATCTTTGTCCTTAATGCCTTTTTTTGCATTTACTTATCATATTTAGCTCAAAGTAAAGCTGCACAGAAAAGAAAAGAACAAATTGTGAATCATCCTCTTTACTCTTGGTAATAAACCTGCTGTCCTAGAGTGTCTTAGAGGTTCAGTAACTCTTGGCTGCACAGTGTCACTATCTAAAGCCAAAATAGTTCTCTAAAGCATGCTGCTTATGAATCTTTAGGTTTACAACACTCTCTTCAAACTTCTTTGGAATCTTCGACCAACTCCACAAAACATAAGTATGGGTGTTAATTATGTGGAGGGAAAGGCACGCCTTGAAGAATGGTAAGACTTGAATCGTGTTCCTGTTTCTTTCCTTTTACCTTGCTTATTTTGTCAAAGAATGGCTGAGTTCAACTTGTTTGTTAGGCCTGACCAAATGTGTGTGTCCCTGTGCAGTTTATTGTATGCCAAGAAGGACAGTAACATGACAGCAGTAATTCAAAACAGGGTTTTAAATGAATAAATAAGAATAAGCCTCTGGGATTAGTCCCAATTGAAAAGTTCAGTGCTCCCAGGAAAGGTAGCTGCTGCTGCTGGGGATTAATAAATGGCTGGCTGCAGGGAATAGCATTCACTGGTCTAGCTGCATTCTTAGTTATTGATGGCCTTTCCACCCCGTGGTATCTGTCTCTTGTCAGACACACAGGCTCAGAGAGTAGAGATCTTAGAAATGTGATTTCACCCATTTTTCCTTCGCAGAAACTCTTTACCTGATTGTTACATGAACCTTTCAATTCATACTTACCAGGCCATAGAAAATGTACGGCTCTACCATTACTAGTCTTGGGTCGGGGGGGGGGGCGGAGAAAAGGAAGAGGGGGGTTTACTTCTACCAAATCAAATAAAGCAAAGGAAGCCCTTTGGGTGGTTAAAAAAAATTAGGGTAGGATCACTTTATATCATGGCACCAAGTATGTTAATAGAGAGAAACCTATTTGTGTAGGGTCTTTACTATTGGCAAGGCCTATTATGAGTACCCTATTATTTGATCCTTACAACAAAGAGGCAGTGTCCCTATTTCATAAATGAGAACGGTGAAGCCTAATGAAGTTGACAGACTTGCCCAAGGTCACAGTGCTGGAATTAATACTTTGACTTTATTTGATACAGTCCTGGTATGCACTAATTTGTAGAGATTTTTTTTTTTTTTTTTTGTACTGGAGATTGAACCCAGAGGGCATTCTACCTCCAAGCTACATCCCCAGCCCTATTTTTTTTTTTTAATTTTGAATTATGGTCTCACCAAGTTTCCAAGAGTATCGCTAAATTGCTGAGGCTGGCCTCAAACCTGCAATCCTCCTGTCTCAGCCTCTCGAGTACTGGAATTATAGGCATGCGTCACCACACCTGGCCTTGTTGAGATTTTACAGAAAATTTTCCAAATACGCACAATGTTAGTCATCTTTCCATTACTATAACAAAAAACCTGAAGTTATAAAAAGAGGAAAGGTTTATTTGGGTTCCCAGTTTTTGAGGCTTCTGTCCATAGTCATCTGGCCCCATTTCTTTTAGGCCTGTGGCAAGGCAAATACATCATGGTGGGAGAACGTGGCAGAAGCTTATTTACCACACGGTGAGAATGAAAGGGAGAGAGGGAGAGATCCATTTGTCCTATAATCCCTTCAAGGCACACTCCAGTGACCCAAGCCCTCCTACTAGGCCCCACCTCTAAGGGCTCCACCCCTTCCCAGTGGTACCACAGGCTGGGGACCCAGCCTTTAATACATAGAGGAACGTTCCAGGTCCAAACTGTGGCACCCACCCAGCTGGAAGGCCCAAGTATATCAGTCCAACTAGATTCTCAGCCTTTGCATGTTTAATGCCAACTTAACACGTTTTCTCTTTTTTCCTTCTTGACAAATGGATTAATCCTACAAGGGAAAGGCAGCAGTGAGTGAGAAGCAGCTAGTGATGGAAAGTAATGCTGCTGATAGTCTTGGATTATGGTGAGGAAAAGTTCACTGCCAAAAGGAACAAGGAGAGATACTGACCCTGTTTTCTATTCTATTTAAAAGACAAAGGAATCAAGGCTGGGAATAGGATGGCAGTTTTAGTATTTTAGTATCTTCAATGATATTCCCCTTTTAAAAAATTGAACAAAGTAACTAAAATTCACATTTGTTTGTTTATGCGAACTTTACTGAAGGCCTATGCTGTGATCTTCTTCCTTTTCTACCCTTTTGCTTCTTTTTTTTTTTTTTTTTTTAATTTTTTTTTGCGGTACTGGGGATTGAACTCAGGGGTATTCTACCTCCGAGCTATACCCCCAGCCCTATTTTTTTATTCTTTATTTTGAAACCGAGTCTCACTAAGTTGCGGAGTGCCTCACTAGGTAGCTGAGGCTGGCCGCGAACCCGGATCCTCCGGTCTCAGCCTCCCGAATGCTGGGATTACAAGCGTGCGCCACCATGCCCGGCTTCTACCCTTTTACTTCTGAAGGGTATGGCTCCATGCACTAACATGAGAGAGATTCTTAGCCCCTCAATAAACTTCTGCCTTGGCTTTCTAATTCTTGCTGTTGCTTTAATATTTGAAGCACTAAGTGACTTAAAGGGATACACCATGGACAGCCTGCACTTAATGGGCCTTCAGTAATGGAGAGTGAATGACTGATACATTTCTGAGATCATCTACTGATTCTCTTTCATCGTGATAAGATAGGTTCCTATGGCCAGAATCATGTCCTTAACCCCAATTCTCCTTCTTCACATATGTTCTCACAGCCAGTACTGAATCCTTTTGATGCTAGTTTAATTCCATTCCATTTCATGAATTATGCTACAAGGATTCTACTGAGAAGGCAACAGAGCTGACTTTGTTTGAACAGAATATACAAGGATTGCAGTTGAGATAATAAAAGGCAATAGGGTGGGCTTCATTTCCTTGTTCATACCTCTTTAGAAATAGCTGGTTTTGAGTCACTGTGGGAGCAGGGCCAACACCAGCTAGTGGTTCTCTTGGTGATATGTAATCAGCCTCGGCAAGCCTTCTGTGTTATATGAGGCTACTAGAATCTATTGGTGCTTAGGCCCCAGGACAATGCAGCCTGGAGGTGTTTCTGTCTCCTGTCAAGGACAGCAAACTGCCCTTCCACTGATACTATACAGTTTGGAAGCTCAGTATTCCAGTTTAGAGTTACTCACGGTTAGTGTTTGCACAAAATACCTTCCTTCCAATTGAAGTGCATTCTTATTCTGTCCTTCTTTACATTTCAAGTTCCTGTTCTGTTTTTTTGCCGTATTGATAACATTTTGAGGTCTATTTTTATACATAGTAAAGTATATAAAATCCAAGTATTTAATTTTTATTGGTACATTATAATTGTGTATAATAGTGAGATTCATAGTAATATTGCCATATATGTAAAATATTTAAATTTATATATTTTCACATGTGTTTACCTGTGTAAGGAGCACACATATCAGACATAGAACATTTTCTTGTGCCCTTCTCAATCAATTCTAAGCATAACTACTATTTTGGCCTCTACCCCTGGCTACCTCTAGACTGGCTTTGGCTATTCTTGAATACCTTAAAAATGAAGTTTGAATGTACTCGTTTGGGTTGGCTTTCTTTCATCCAATATTATACTGTAACTCATCCACCTTGTTGGAGAATTTCATTATATAATTTACTCACCCATTTGATTGTTTATGAACATTTGGGTTGTTTTCAGTTTGAGGTTGATATGAATAGTAATGAAAGGGACATTCCTGCATGCGTCTTTTAGTAGAAATAAGCCCTCATTTCTCTTGGGTACATACCCAGGGTGGGATTGCTTAGTCATAGGATACGCATGTATTTTCTTTTAGTAGGTACCGCCAAATATTTTTTCCCAAGTGGCTGAACACGTTAATACACCTAAGTTCCTATGACTTCACAGTACAGTTTTCTTCTGTGATATTTCCACTCTGGGTTGGTGTTTAGAGTAGTGTGGAATGTTGAGATATTTGCCACCCGTCTCAGATTATACACATAAGCACACATTCACATTTCATATTTATTCAGTATGGATTTAGAGGTGGAAATTTGCCTTGTCATATGCCTGGAGGCTTAATAGTGAAAAATTGGCCATAGGAATTAAAAAGAAACTATCCATTAGTTAAACAATATATGAATCAGAATAAAGTTTAACTATTAAATAGGTGTCTGGTTTTATGGTGTAGGAGTGAGCATGAATCTTACCTGTCTTAGTTTCATAGAATGAAACCAGAAGAGTAAAGTGACTCAGGGAAGGTCCCTTGCCTCCTGCTTCTGGCATAATTCATTTGCAACAGGCTGAATTGCATTTTATGGCTGCTATTTTCTCTTAATTTGTCCTTGATTCCTTTGAGAGGAAGCAGTAACTCAATATATTAAACACTGCTTAGAATCCTCAGCACTGGGCATTTTAATTCTATCAAGAGTGTGTCAGCATATGGTTGAAAAAGAATGAAAACTGAGGGATTCATTTTATTTATATAATGGTTCGTTCAAATAACCTACCTGCATGTGCTGGCAGGCAGGATAACTAATGATAATATTCCTAATATAAGAAGAATTGTCAAATCAGGGGCTCCTAGGATCTGTCTAGAAAAGCCTATTAGGCTGGATTTTCAAATAATATAGCTCTTTTTCTTTGGAGCAAAGCTACATTAGTGTGTTCATTCTTTCTCATTCATTCAGGGATTCAACAACGCTTATCGAGTATTCTGTGGCAGGCTTTGTTCTAGATACTACAAATACAGCCCAAGCAAAACAAGAATTTTTCTCTTACAGAGCTTACTTTCCCAAGGGGAGAAGAGGCAAGAAAACATAGATATAGAGTTAGGATCATGTAGAACTCTGGAGGAAAATAAACAGGATAAGGGGCATGTGTATGTAGGCTCAGTATTGGGAGAGCCTACTGACAGTAAGGAGCTACCAGATGGTCAGAGAGAACCTCTCAGTCAGTGACATTTGTGCAGGAATTTAAAGGGACTGAACAGTGTGGGTATCCACTGAGTAATCCACACGGGCTGGGGGCAGTGCCTGGTGGGCCAAAGGGCAGTACAGAGGCCTCTGAGGTTTGAAAGGGGATAGTGAGGGGGAAATAGCTGGAGGTGAGGTCAGAGGGATGGCAGAGATCCAGGTCACAGGGGCGCTCTGTAGGCCACTGTGATGACCTCAGCTTTTCCTGAGTGGGACTCTGCTGAAGGATTTTGAACATACAAATGATAATCCAAAGTTTTTTTTTAAGGATTGTTTTGAATACTGAGTATAGAATTTACTATAGGGACAAGGGTAGAAACAGAAACCAGCTAAGCTTTCTAATTGGTGAGTTTAGGCAAAAGCCAAATGGCATAGATGTTTTATTTTGTGGCCCTGTCACCATCATTCTGCTTTGTGATTGGCACACTTGATCCACATTAGTAGTAACTTAGCATATGCATATTAATAATAGGCTATGGTTATTGTAAAGTAAGTTCTGTATTTAATGCTCTTTTCCATTTACCTAATATTTTTTCTATACACTCTCCCTCCTCTCACCACCATTTTTATTTAACAATGTTGTACCATCCTTCCAGTCACTAATACTTGAACTTCAATCATTTGTGACTCTTCCCTCTTCATCCTCCACATATGAAGGTTTTGTTATTGCCTTGCTGTCTACTAAATCCATTTCCTTCACCATGCTCAACTCTGGCTTCAGATCCTCCTTTCATCTCAGAGTTAGCCATCAAATTCTCCTTAATCCATGTGAAATTCAGCAAACAAAAAAGAGGTTTTTTAAGTGAGACCCTGATTCAGATCTTTGTTCTTCCAAGTATTGGCAGTAGAACCTTTTGCAATTTTTGAGCCTCAGTTGTTCATCTACAATGACATCAATATCTAATTTACAATAATAGATCATTTATAATACCAGTATCTAATTTATAAGATTGCAGTAAGGAGCAAATGGGACTATGGAATGTTTAAAGTGCCTGGCAGTGTATAGGCACTTAAAAATACTGGTTCTTTCCACTTTCTGTTATTTGGCCTCACTCCATCTTTGATCTATCTGGAAAATCCTAAAGCATAGCTCTAATTGTGTCATTACTCTTGCAGGCTGAAACCTACAATAGCTCCCTATTGACTTCTGCCTGCCATTCAGATCTCTATTCTCTGACTCCAACTTTTCCCCCCATTACTTATTCTTCTCTGTGTACTTCATGTATTAACTAAATTCACTATTTAATAATCACCTGTTACTTTTCAAATGTCTATTAAAATTCTACCTGTCCCTCAAATCCTGTTTCAAATACCATGCTTCACAAAGCCACTAACAACCTGGAAATGGTATCTTCCACTCCTGAAACATTGTGCTGAGGTTCTGGAACCAGAGAGCCCAGGTCCTGCCACTCACTGTCATTCTGTGGACATTACTTAATCTGTCTCTGTTTCCCCTGTAAAATGCATACAATAATGATACCTCATAGGGCTATTGTGAGTATTGAATGAGATATTGGAAAGCACTTTGAATAGTGTCTGGCACTTAGAAATCAGTTTCTATAATTGTAGGTATGAATACTTAACATTACTTTATCACCAGGACCCATATTTTACAAGGACTTCAAATAAAAGCTGTTTAAGATACAGGAGAAAGAGATATGGACTAGGAAACAAATTCTAGTACTGGATCTCATTACTAACAAAGCTGTGTTATGTTGACTATGTCACTTATCTTCTCTGGATCTTATTTTCTTCAGCTGCAAAAGAGAAGCTGAAAAAATATCAATCTTTCAGTTCAAATAGCCATAAGGACTTATAATAGCTACCACCATCTTAACCCTCCTAAAAGAGAACTCTTAATTCCCATACCTCTGAATGTGTTCCTTTCCTATCTTAGTAAATGATATTATCACCTAGCCAGTTTCATGAAAAATCTGAACTGTCTTTGAATTACTTATTTCTTTCACCATCTAAAAAGAATGTCTGTTCTGATGCAGGAGGTTCCTAATCCATTCTTTGGCCTCCATTCTTTTCCTCTTTCAACCCAATTTACAAAGATCCAAAGTGGGTTTTTTTTTTTTTTTTTTTTACAGGGGGAGTGGTGTTTTGGTACTGGGGATTGAATCCCAGGGGCATTCTACCTTGGAGCCATACCCCTAGCCCTTTTTTTAATTTTGAAACAGAGTTTCCCTAAGTTGCTGAGGTTGGCCTCAAACCTGCAATCCTCCTGTCTCAGCCTCCCAAGTATTGCAATTATCGGCACATGCAACACGCCCAGCTCTAAGTGATAATTAAAACATAAACCAAGCAGGACACAGTGTCCTATGCCTTTAATCCTGGGCACTCACCACTAGGGAGGCTCACAGGAAAGGATCTCTTGAGCTCAGGAGTTTGAGACCAGCCTGGGCAACATAGCAAGATGCCATCTAAAATAAAAAGTTTTAAAAACCATAAAACAGATATTACCACCCCCCTGCTCAAAACTCCTCAGTGGTTCTTCATCATAGAATATGTTCCATACTCCCTTACCCTCTCATGTCACTCTCCCTCTTTATGCCTTTCTTTTCCAGCTCCCTGGCCAAATCATGGTTGCCTTGGGTCCTAGCATCTGCAATTCTTTCTTCTTAGAACACTCAGCCCCAGATGTCCCTGACTTGCTTCTTGTCCTTTAGATCTCAACTCTATCTAATTGTCTATTACACCATCTGATTTTATTTTTCCTAAAGCTTACCACTATTGGAAAATACCTTATTTATCACTCCCCCAGTAGAAATTAAATGTCCTCATGATAGGCTAGCACAGTGTCTGGCTCATAGTAGGTACGCAGGGAATAACCCTGAGGAACTGAACAAATCAGTGAATAAATATAAACACACTTTTAATGAAGTTTTACATTATTTACCAGGAACAGTGTTTTTTTTCGTGGGTTTTTTTTTTTGTTTTGTTTTGGTTTTTTTTTTTTTTTTTTTTTTTTTTTTTTTTTTTTTTTTTTTTTTTTTTTTTTTTTTTTTTTTGCGGTACTGGGGATTGAACTCAGGGGCGTTCTACCTTCGAGCTATACTCCCAGCCCTATTTTTTATTCTTTATTTTGAAACAGGGTCTCACTAAGTTGCGGAGTACCTCACTAGGTAGCTGAGGCTGGCCGCGAACCCGGATCCTCCGGTCTCAGCCTCCCGAATGCTGGGATTACAAGCATGCGCCACCACGCCTGGCTGAACAGTGTTATTTTTAAACTGTGAAGACATATTGGTTTTCCTGTCATTTAATTAAGCATACATGCTTGTGCTGGAAATATGATTATAAATAAAACAATGTAAGTCAGGCGTGAGTACTTGGGAGGCTAAGACTGAAGGATCGCAGGTTCGAGGACAGGCCTGGCAATTTAGCAAGACCCTGTTTCAAAAAGTGCTGAGGATTAGCTCAGTGGTACAGCTCCCCTGGTTTCAATTCCAAGTACCACAATCAATCAATCAATCCAAAACAATATTAAACAGTCATGCTTTGCTTCCCCTCACCTCCTAAATAATTTTCGGATTTATTGTTCTTTCCATCTCCTTTCTCACACTACCGCTTACTTTAGTGTAAATTACCAGGCATGGTGGCCTTTTCCCTGTCGGTTGTAATCTTCCAGTAATCCATCCTCCTGATTGCATCCAGCTTTTCAGTTGCTACAGTACTTAAGTACCAAGCTTGAAAACCTTTAGAGTTTTCATTGTTCTCAAGAATGACCAGAATCTGCTCTAGTCCCCGCCTCACGTCACGCCAGACTTCGCTATACACCAGGCTACACTCCTCCCCTCCGGGTTCGCGCCTGCCACCCAGCTGGCAGCCCTAGCTTCCGGTTTCCAGCTTTACAGAGCACCCTTGTTGCCTACTTTGGGTTTCAGATTGTGCCTTCCTCGGGGAAGCCCTCCCTGATTAAGCCAAACCCCGGTCTCCATCATACAGGCTCACATCGCCGAGGGCCTCTTTTTCAGAGTTCATATTTGTTTCCTATCCTCCTGAATATGACAAGCTTAGCCCCGAGCGTTCGCGATAGCTTGGAGCTCTACAGCTATTTGCGGAAGGACGGCGCAGACTAGCTGCCCAACCACTGCTCGCCCCTCCCCCTCCGGCGGCGGCGCCGCTCTGACGCATTAAGCAGGCGCCTCGGGACAGGCGTCTCAGGGCGCCTGCGCAAAAGGGCACGCATGCGTAGAGGGGCGAGCCCGCTGACAGATTCTCGGAGGCAGTGGCGGCGGCGGCGGCCCTGGACCGCGGGGAATGGGCGTCCTAGAGCTCTGACTGAGCACCGCCCCCGCCTCCCCGTCCCCGACATGGCTCAGGAGAAGATGGAGCTGGACCTGGAGCTGCCTCCGGGTACGGGCGGGAGCCCGGCGGAGGGCAGCGGCAGTGGCGGCGGCGGGGGCCTCAGGAGGTCTAACAGCGCCCCCCTGATCCACGGCCTCAGTGACACTTCGCCGGTGTTCCAGGCCGAGGCGCCTAGCGCCAGGCGGAACAGCACGACGTTCCCGAGCCGCCACGGCCTGCTGCTGCCGGCCTCCCCGGTCCGCATGCACAGCAGCCGCTTGCACCAGATCAAGCAGGAGGAGGGCATGGACTTGATCAACCGAGAGACGGTCCACGAGCGCGAGGTGCAGACCGCAATGCAGATAAGCCACTCCTGGGAGGAAAGTTTCAGCCTGAGTGACAACGATGTGGAGAAATCCGCCTCCCCAAAGCGCATCGATTTCATTCCGGTGTCACCAGCACCGTCGCCCACCCGGGGAATTGGGAAGCAGTGTTTTTCACCATCCTTGCAAAGTTTTGTGAGTAGCAATGGATTGCCTCCAAGCCCTATTCCCAGCCCAACTACCCGATTTACTACCCGGAGAAGCCAGAGTCCCATCAATTGCATTAGACCAAGTGTTCTTGGACCATTGAAAAGAAAATGTGAAATGGAAACTGAGTATCAGCCAAAGAGATTTTTCCAGGGCATCACCAACATGCTTTCTTCCGACGTTGCACAGCTGTCAGATCCGGGTGTGTGTGTGTCTTCGGATACCCTTGATGGAAACAGCAGCAGTGCCGGATCTTCTTGTAACTCACCAGCGAAAGTCAGCACTACCACCGACTCTCCTGTGTCACCTGCCCAAGCGGCCTCTCCCTTTATTCCAGTAGATGAACTTTCATCTAAATAATTCACCCATCCTGAAACTCTTTCTTTTTTTCCAGTGGAGAGACAGAAAAATCAAGTTGGAGCAAGCACTGAACTTTGTTGATTAATTTGAGGCTATTTCCTATTTGACCCTTTTCCTTTTTTTGGAATTTCCTGAAATGTTATTCTAGAAAACTTCTATGTCAGGTTCCTGCGGATACCCTTGAATTCAGTGTAGTAATATTTTCAGACTTTTTCCCAATAAGTGTGTTGAAGCATACATTTTACGCTGCTAATATGTCTAAATACATATGTTATCCCTTGATTTTTTTAAATAATTGAGAGCTCTATTTATTTATGGGAATATTAAGTTCTGATGAAAATATAAATGTTGAATTAATTAGTATAGTAAACTGATGTTTTAAAATTCCATACTTTATGGCCACACTAATTTTTAATGTCATTTTCAGTCATTGCTAATTTCCATTTGATAAAGAACAGTAACTTACCTATTATAGCTTTTTAAAAATGTTAGTTATATCAATCTAGTGGTTGTCTATTTGGATATTTAATTTTCCAGGTACAGAAATGGACGGGAGGGGGAATGATAAATTATAAAAGTTTGCAACAAATCTTTTAAAATTAAGTATGTAAAAGTAAACATATTTAAGAAAAAATGTTTTCTAATGAAATTTTAATAGTAATTCTAGTTAGTCATACAAATATAACTGTTATACAGAAAGTGAACATTCTTTTAAAAATATTTTTAACCAGAAAGTGCTTTCTCTTGGGTATAATCCTAACTAACGTACAATGGGACAGTGCCTTGTAGTCCTAGCTCACTGTGTATAGGCTGAGGCAAGGCTCTTTGTACCACTTCAAACTTGAGTTTTTCAAATGTAGATATGTGGGAAGCCCTGTTGAACTTCAGCAGGGCCCCCACGTAGATAGTACTTCTCAACCATTGATACTTTAAAAAATCCAGTCGTGCCTCAGTTCTGGAATTCTTGCCAATGAGGAGCCAGAACAATTTTTGGCTACTTTTCTGCTCTACCCATCTATCAGTTTCCTGGTTTCCCCTTGTTCAGGAAGCTGTTCCCTTGCCAACAGTTCCCTCCTTTCAACCTTCTAAGGCATCATCCTCTAGATAAAGGTACAAAATTACTTGTATTTCTGACAGTGAGCAACAGCAGGACTTCTAATTGTTAAACTTCTGTGGTTAAAGCTGTAGTTGGGGTTGACTGCCTTGGGGATGTTGGTTAATTAAGAGTTGATGATTTGCAAGAGAAAACCAGTTGAAAGTCACATAGGCAAATTGTTATTTAACTTAGATTTTGTTAAAGGTAGAAGTGGAATGTTTTTCTTTGCCTTTTACCACTGGGACAAAATATTTAATAAGAATAGTAAATGATTCTTATATTATACTTCCTCATGATACCTCATCTATTTTCCTTAAGTAGATAGATTGATGGATAGATAGATACAAAGATTGGTAGAAAGGGAAGGAGTGAAAAAATAAGACTCAGAGAGACCAAGACAAAACCCCCAAATGTTACTGCCTACACAGACTTTAACAATTACATGGAGTTTTTACAACTATGAGAATAAATGGAACTGGTCAACTCTTGACAGTTGCCTCAAGGTTCAATGAAATCACATCAAGGATAAGATTGTGTCCATATGTTTAAAATGTTCTATTCTAGGTAATAGTGTTCATGTACTTCAGTCCTGAATGTATTCCTCAGTTCAAACCTATATACCCAGTTTCTGTTGGATACCTTGACCTGCTTCCAGAGGTAACTTTAATCTCTATCTTAAAAACAAAATTTACTGTCTCTACTTTTAACCTATTCTTGCAGTACCTAAATTGATGCCATTACTGATATCCTAAATTAGAAACCATGGAAACATCTTTGACTTCCCTATCTTAAGCACTAAGTCTGGCCAACTACTTTTGAAATGAATCTCAGATCTCTCACCTTCTATCTTTATTGTCTTTGATTTAGCCCAAGTTCTTGCCTATGTGATTACCCTTGCCTATCTTCTACCTCCCTTTGGTCCAACTCCACACTGGCTCTGGGGTGATCTTTCTAAAATGTAAACTTGATTTTTTTTTCACTCTCCTGCTTAATAATTTTATATGCTTTACTATTTCCTATAGTTTAGGGAATGATTTATTCAACATGGTCTTCAAAATCCTTCACATATTTGAAAATGGCTTCAAGCCTCTCCTCACTCCCTTCCCAATACTTTAAAAAAACAAACAAAAAAACCCCTTCCTTTTGCAAATGCTAGACTATTTGATGTTCCTTGATTATGTCACGTATTTTCATGTATCTTGTGCTTTTTGATAGGTTGTTTCTTCTTAGAAGGACATTTCCGTAAGAAAAATACCCCCCTTTTTGTTGCATTTTAATTTAAGTATGAAAGCAATGTATACCTACTGATCATAAAATATTTAAGCAATGTAGATATATGTTTCATTTAAAAAAAAACAAAAAAAAATCCTCAGTCTTTACTATGAAGTTCACCATCCCTTCCTATAGGTAGCTCCCATTAACAATTTGGAATGTATTATGTGAGATATGTTGCTTTACATTTCCATGTATATATGTATCTACATATAGGGCACATATGTATATACATGTAGGACACCAACATGTCATTGACAGCTGTCTTCTTTTCAACCCTGTCTAATGACTTACCAAGTCTTACTGGTTTCCCCTTCAAGAATCTATTCCTTATTCCTATCTGTACTGCGACCCAGTCCAGGCTTCCATATCATCTTTTCCTTCTTAGACTCCTGACTCTAACATGAGTTTGTCATACACACTCTGGTCTGCTACCTATTCATTCTAAAGCAACTTGAGCCATCCTTTCAAAATAGCAGATGTGATCCTCCCATCTCCCAGTGTTTCCATCTTAAAGCTTTTTGGTTCCTGTTATTTTTAATTCTGGCCTCAGAGGCCCTAAGGGATCTGCCCCTTAACTATTTCTCCCCTTACTTTCTGTGCTCCACCTTCAGTGGCTAGCTTTCTTCTACTTAAATACATTGTTTTCTCCAATTTTAGATCTTTTGACTACATCTTTTCCCCTGAAGGTATGGAAAACTTTATTTCTATAAGTTTTTATAGAGATGGTAAGTTTTAAATTAGCTAATGCTCTGAGAGTTAAATTGACAGTTACATTATCATAGTATTGTTCATAACTTCAATCATTACTCCTTAGCTCATGAAAAATTAATCTTCAAAAAAACATTAAGATGTTAGTATTACTAACTAACCTATAAACCTTGTATGAGAAATCCTAAAGTAATTAACATTGGAAGTGCAGTTTGGTATATATATATAATAAACTTCTGTAGCATATTTTCCTTTACATGTTTGTTGAAAACATAGTATAAATGGAAGAAATAATTGTTACCAAATTCAAAGCTGCTGGATGCCAGAACCTTTAAACAAACTTAAAAGACTGATTGTAATCAAGAAAAACCTGTATCAGGTTGCTTTCAGTGACTCACTTTGATTAGTTCAGCTCACTATATACCTGCATCAACCAACCACTTCAGATATTTGGCAGTAAAATGGGGGGGGGGGAAGAGATCAAGACTTAGAAAAGAAAAAAGAGAATTTCTTTTCATATAGGTATGTTTGTGGATGGATAGAAAAAGTGTAAGATTTAAGAGGTGAGAGATGGGGATGGTTGCCAGACAATGAGCCAAGGAAAATGGTATAGTCACAATTCCTGGGTAGCGGCAGAGAAAAGAGAGCTGATCTTGGAAGGGGGGACTGGCAGCTTTTTTTCTTCTAAAACCAGAAGGAGAATGAAAAAGCTAGGCAAAGATATCCGTAAGTTTTAAATTGATTTACTGCTGCAGGAATTGGGGAGTACAGAGGAAAACATATGAAAAATAGAGTTTGTATCCAACTAGTTCTTTTTTCCCAATTACTGAGGAATCTAAGAGATTTGAGAGTGGTGACAGGAATGGATTTGTAAGCTTGAGTGAAATAAAGCTTTAGTATTACTCTGAGAATCTGTAAAGGAGTGACTTAAGGGAGAGTAGGAGAGGTATCCAGCCACATTGAATGCAGGTTGCATTTGGATAATAGACACAAAGGGTTGAATTGACTAGGTTTGGCAATTAGTTAAGTGGGTACTAGGTAAGTTCCAGTGTGTGGAGTAGTTAAGGATCTGGCTGATGGTATAGATTGAATGATTGGCGAAAGATTAATGATGATCAGGGAAGTCAGAGGGTGATAGCCTAGGCCACTTTTCTCAAGATCTTCTATTATAATCAGCCATGCCAAATATGCAGACTCTGGTCTTACTGTAGCAGTTTTACCCTTGTTTTTCATGGCTATTGTTTATCTAGAGAAGCAGCTCTAAAGTCAAGCCTTGAGTTCCTCTTTGAGAAAGTTATATCACATTGCTCACAACAGCCAAGACAGTTCTTTGACATCTAAGTAAAAATGCTTTTTTAAAGTTGAAATAATCTACTGACCATGGTGGTACACACCTGTAAACCCAGCAACTCAGGAGGCTGAGGCAGGAGCATCACAATTTTAAGGCCAGCCTCATCAACTTAAAAATTAAAAGGTCTGGGGATGTAGCTCAGTGGTAGAGTGATACTATTCCCATTACCACGAAAAAAAAAAAAAATTGACATGATCTTTATATAAAAATAATAAAATACTTGCAGTATCTTAGAAACTGTTCTAGGTACTTAAATATATTAATACATTTAGTTGTTTGTGTTTTTTTTTTTCCACTATCATCTGAGGTAAGTTCCATTGTTCTCATTTTATAAGTGAGGAAATGGAGACAGCAGTTAAGTAACTTGTTCAGGATTCCAGATCTGGGAGGTAGGCAGCCTGTTGTGGTTAAGAACACAGACTGTGGAGCCAGGTGACTGAGGTGAGGATTAAATGGATCAGTATATGTAACGTGCTTACAACAATGCTCAGCAATTTCAAGTTGTCAGCAGTCATCATTATGGTGGTGGTGAATGTCATTATTGTTGTCATTTAGCTTAGATTTGCTAAGGCATCTTACTACCCGTGAAGAAACTCCTACTTTGATGCTCAATAATAGAACACTGCCCTATCCTTTTAAAAGGTGAGTGTTTTTGATATCACAAAGTCTCAAAGTGAGGAGACAGTTTCCTCTATAACTTCCACTGTTCAAGGCCAGCTTACTGGAAAATGCAGGACAAGTCTTATTTCTCTTTTTTCTAGTTGTCACCCTCCCTTTGGAAATCAGAGATGCTGATCCTTCTACGATGACTGCTGCTTGCTTCTGGATTTTGGAAATCTTTAGCAGTTTCTTCAGTGTATTCCCTCTGTGAAATAAGAATGCTATTACTTGGCAGCCAAGATTTTTAGAAAATTGTGATTCCTTCAAGACAGTTTCTGCCTTCTTGGGTAGGAATTAAGAGATGGTCTAATAAGATGAGTAGTTGCCAAAATAATAGTAAAAATGAGTGCTGGTACTTCTCAAGTACTCACTGTGGGCCAAGACACTTGTAAGAGATTAAATATAGTTCATTTAATCCTTATGACAACCTTAAGAGTTAGGTGCTATGATATTGCCATTTAACAGAAGAGAAGAGTACATTTTCTCAAGCCCCTACAACTTCTTATATTTTCCCTTTTTGAATTTAGGTCCTTTTTGTTTTTTCCTGATAAACAGGAATTTTTTCTTACTTGAGATAAAGCCTATTTTCCAGATAATTAGCTGCTAGTTACTAATTTTGTTAGTGCTGCTATTTCTATTTTGAATGAAATGATATGTTTACTAAAAATTATGCCTTTAGATATTATTGTATTAGAGGAAGAAATCAGGAGGATTCTTTTGTAATAAGTAAAAAAAATTAAAGTGTATACTAGGAAATCATGTTCCATAGCTTTACATATTTTTAACTGATTTACTATTTGATATAAGGAATATCCAAGCCACAAATCTTAGTTTCTTATTTTCTTTACATATGTATATTAACTTTGTTTTATTGTTAAGTGTGCACAAACATATATCTTTGTTATACTGGTGTATATACTATCAAATTGATTTGCTTGTTCTTAGGGAAATGAAGGCAAAAATCAGTTTGAGCCTTTCCTCTTCCACCCCTGCCCCATCACCTTTGCAGGGTAAAAATGTGTCATTTTTTAAAGGAAAAAGTAGCAAGATTCAAAGAATAATTCAAAACTTCTCGTTTACTATATACTAACAAGCTTGACTTCTCTTTCTACTGAAGCTCTCCTGAGAGGGAGAGCTTTAAATTCACAGGAATCAAGTAATCCTTAAGAAACTTTTCTCTCTTCTTAACTCTACTTCATAGAAAAATCACTTAACTGTTGAATAAAAAGACAAAAAAAGAAAGGAAAAAGAAAAGAAAGCTTCCCTTGAATACATTCTAGAATTGATACTTAAAAGTTCTACAATGTCATGTACCTGTATTTGACTTTTTGAAACAAACCATTGAAAGGCACAATTGTTCTGAAAGGTTAGTATCATTTTTAGAAATTCAATAAATATTTGAAAATCACTTCAAAAGTGACTCTTAGTTCTATATATAGCTTGTTAGGCAAATAATACCCAGCACCTGAGTCTTGTGTACATACACCCAGTGCACATGAGTGTATGCTTGGGCATACACAAACACACACACTATGACCTACCTTAGGGGCCTTTTTATGCATGCTTGGGATCATATGTAGCTTTATATCCATTTTAGTTTTCCTTCCATTTTCCCCTCAGTTTTCTAAAGTGGGTAGGTTGAGTTTTGTAAATTTTACTGAAATACACATACATGTGCATGCACACAGACACACACACACACACACACACACACACACACACACACACACACACTTGACCTTTATATGAAGTGTTTTGTGCTTTGGTTTCATATTAGCTTTCCAAATTACAAGTACTACTCTAAAAGAGAAAAAAGTATATTGTACCTAGGATCTCTTTTTGTCTGGTTTTTTATTTCTTTTTGAACTTCTAGTACAAATACTTGGGATGCGAAAAAACAAATCACATCTTAACAAATTCTAAGGCAGTGCAACTGAAACTAGAGAACAGAGAACCTAATGCTTTTCCTTACCTGAAAAAGTTCAATGTTGAAGCAATGCCAGAGATCATTCTGTGTTTTTTTGTTTTGTTTTGTTTTTGTTTTCTTCCGACTGCCTACAGTGGTCCCCTAAATCAAACTAACCTCTATGGCTCATATGGCAAGGCTGTTGTGAAATAAGACTACTGAGAAAGCTCTTTCGTACCCTAGCAAAGCAAGATGGTTGTTTAAGGTAATCATTCCTGTGATTCAGGCAATCCTTCCCCCTTGCTTTAAGGACAAAGATTTTACTGTTGCAGTGCCAGGAGGATTACTGGAATTCAGAGTGACAAGAAGCTATTCAGTGTTGGTATCTTTTGGAGAAAAAAAAAATGTGAGATGTTCAGGAGTGGGAGTGAGGGGATGATGGATAGATTGGGTATTTCTTGTAGCATTGTAAATGTCCTCTGGACTATCCTTGTGAGCTCCCCATTGAGCAGTAACACCAAGGGTGGTTGTCCTGAACCTTTATTTACTTTTTATTTCACTTTATTTAGGATTTAGAGTTGAATCGATGTGTTTCAGAATGTCTTCAAGTCTCTTTCCCTTAATGTTTTTTTCTTTGCACCTTCTGAAAAAATGGTAAATAATAATGATAGCAATAATTGTCAGACTACTTTGAGTAGAGAATTAGTCCTTGGAGCTCTTTATCTTGCCATTTGTCACTGTGTTCCTAACTCTGAATTAAAATTTCATACTTATTTATATAGTCTTTCTCAAGACCTCACTTACCACACCATTTGCTACCAAATATATCTAAAATGCACACCTTTCATGACTATCCCTGAGCTTCAAGAGTAAATCAAATTATGCAGTATGAGTGAAAGAAATCTCCCACCTCCACATATCCTGTGAATTCTAGGACTCTGGCCACACTGAGCTGCCCACTGTTGATGCTCCCATATGCCATCTGCTTTCAGACAAGCTGTGTATCCTGTGCCCTTCCTCCCTCCTTTCCTTCACACTCTCTACTAACCCCTTTCCTTAACTAACTCCTTAAAAACTTAGCTCACAGTCGCAACTGCCCTGCTGGCCCCTGCCTGTCGGGAATCATGTTATACCCAGGTCTTCTTGCTGTAAATAATAATTATTACAGCAAGTAAATTATAATAATATTACTATTAACAGGCTGAATTGTATTTGTATGGTTTCTCGTCTCTTTGCCCCATGCAAAAATAAGGACCAAGCCTTTTACTTCTGCCCCTAATACTTGTGCATAGCACATTAGAGTTACCAAGATTTATATTGAGTAGATGAGTTAATGGATGAATAGATGGATGAATGAATGACACACCCTTATTTTGTTTTTTGATTTTTCAGTATTTGTGGTGAGATTTTATGTCTTCTATTAATAATGTCAGTGCCATTTAGAAATTGATTCAGCAAATGTTTAACATTTATCTTGGCACACACTTTTTTAAGAGAAAAGAATGTAGTAAGATTATTAATGGAGCAAGGCCAGTCACATGCCTAAGCTCTTTACAGTTTGCTAAGAAACTAGAGGTTCATTCATTTTAAGCAGTTTTGAGTTGAGCACCTACTCTGTGCTTTCCACTGGCAAGTCTTTTAGGATATGCTAGTGTATAAAACAAAAACTCCTGCCCTAAATAACGCATATTTTGTTTATGTTCTAACAGGATGGAGGAAAGGGAAATTATATATGTGTATTGTATAAAATATAAATATACTATATATAAATATAAATATACTATATATTTACTAAATATATAAAATATAAATATATAGTACATATAGTGTAGTATAAATATATAGTACTATTTATTTAGTACATATATAAATACTATTTATTTACAGACTATATATGTTTAACAGGATAGAAGAAAGGGAAGTTATATATGTGTATTGTATAAAATATAAATATACTATGTATAAATATAAATATACTATATATTAAATATATAAAATATAAATATATTGTATATTACTTTAGTACTATAAATATATAATACTATTTATTTAGTACATATATAAATACTATTTATTTACAGACTATATATTTACTACTTCCAAACTTCGTGATTTGGAACAAATTGATCTTTGTGTGCTTCTATCTTCTCATCTCTTAAATGGGTATAGTTTCTAGTTCAAAAACTAGTAAGAAGCAAGAAGGTCAAGGTGGCAGGAACAGAGTTATTGAAAGGAAAAATAGTTGGGAGGGGTATTAGAGAGGTGGTCAGGGCTGAGATTGTTGCAGCATAGATGGCGTAGGCTCTTGTGTGCCACTGAGGGACACTGGCTTTGATTCGGAGTGAGGTGGAGAGCCAGCACAGGGCTGGAGCATAGGAGTGGCATGCTGTGTCTTAGGTTTTAAAAGGAGCACTCTTGCTGGGTTGAGAGTAGACTAAGGAGAAGAGTAGAAACAAGGGACCAGTTAAGAGACTCCAGCAATCTGAGTGAGGGTCAAGGCGAAAGCAGTAGAGATGGGAGAAGTTGTTAGAATCTAGATAAATTTCTAAACTAGACTCTGGTTTTGTGGGTACATTTAAGGTGAGCACCAGTGACAGCAAGAAAGAGAGAGGTTAAGGGTAATCCCAAGGTTTCCACCTAAGCAGCTTGAAGGGTTAAAGTTACCACCCACTGAAATGTGGAAATTTGTAGGAAAAGTGTTTTTTTTTTTTTTTAAGGTGTTTTGGACTGTGGGGAAAAGGGAACTAATAGCTGAATTTGGGGTGTGTTAAGTAAGCGATCTTTATTAGACATTCAAGTGAAGATGTCAAGTAAGCCGACAGATAGCTGAGTCTGGAGCTCAGGAAAGACAGCTGTACTAAAAATACACAATTAGGAGCCACCTGCCTGTGGATGCATTTGAAGTCAAGAGAGTAGTTGAGATCACTAAAAGATTGCTGTCAGTGGAGAGTAGGAACTAAACCTTGCATCACACTGTATATTAAAAGGTCAGGAAAAGGAAGACAATGAGGAAGTAGGAAACCCAAGAAAGTTTGGTACCCTGGAAGCCATAGGAAAAGAACACCGATAGGATGGGGTGACAAGTCCGCACCTGATCTGACAACTGAGGAGTGGTCCTTGAGCACAGGATTCAGGAACATGGGAGTCACAGGTAACCTTTCTGAGAGTCATACCAGTGGAATGGTGGGGGTGGAGTCTGACTGGTGGGGGCTAAGAGGAGGGAGTGAAGAAAGACATGGGGTTCTTTCAGATGGTGGAAGTTAAAGAGCAACTAAAGCAAAAGGTCATCTCTCTCCCCCACCCCTTTTTGTGGTACTGAGGATTGAACTCAGGGGCATTCTACCTCTTAAGCTACACCCTGTTTTTTTTAAAACAGGGTCTCTCTAAATTTCTGAGCCTGACCACAAACCTGCAATCCTCCTATCTCAGCCTCCCAAGTACTGGGATTACAAGCATGTGCCACCACACCAGACTTCCCTCCCCTTTTATTAATAAATTGTTACTGTGTTTCACAATAAAAATTCCTTCACATGTATGTGATCATAGTTTGGGAAAAAACAAAGGCAAATGACAGTTATCTTTCCTCCTTTCCCATTTAGCATTTTGTGAGGGCAGAAAAATCTGTTGGCATTGCTACTCCAGACATGAATAATACAGTTCAAGCTAGGGGCTTACTGATTCACTTCCTTCATAGATATGTCTGGCTCATTTTATTCCCTTGCTACCTATTTTTCTTGATGACTTTTTTCCACTTATAAATTGAAACTTAGTTCCACATCTGTGACACAATTATTTCTGTAAGTTTGGCCCAGTTTCTTAACCCAGAGAGAGACATTTTTCCTCTTCAGTGAATGCTATGAATTTTTTTTAAGTAGTTCATTGTCCTCTTAGGTTTTATTTAGAGATGGATTTTCCCCCCATTATTCCTTTTTAAAAATATTGTTGAATTGTGGGAGAAGAGAGGACCGGTAATGATAGGACCAAAAGAATGTTTTTCTCACTTTGAATTGATAAGATTTTATTATAAAATGTTGTCAGATTCCTTCTTGTAGATTGAGTAGTCTGTACTGATCCCTTTTAGAGAGGACTCAGGGATACCCAAGCCATATTTTTACCCAGTATGGAAGAATGCTTTCTCCTGGAATTATTTATCTCTCCTGATGATGCAACTCTTGTCTTTTGAGCCTCCAATGAAGTACTGACCACTCCATGGAGCATCCTCTGATTCTTCTAGCTCTAGGTAGTATTGATTTTCCTCTCAGTCACTGTACTACCTATATTGCCTGTACTCACTTTGTTGAGGGGGCTACAGGAGGTGATCTATATGTGTGAATGTTATGATAGAAAGAGCTCAGCCTCTGCAGACTGGTAGAACTGCATTGCAGACCTCACCCTTTCCCACTTCCCAGCTTTGTGATTTTAGGCAAATTAATTTTTGTGTGCCTCTATCTTCTCATCTGTTGAATGGGAGTAGTTTCTAGATCAAAAACTACTAAGGACTAGAAGGGCAAATGCATATCAAATTATTCAGAAAACTGATAACTTGAATGAATGAAAACCTAAAGAATATATATATATATTCTCTCTATATATATATTTTACATATATTTAACATAGTTCTCCATCTTTCATATATATATATATATATATATATATATATATATATATATATATGTAGAGAGAGAGAGAGAGAGAGAGATAGTAATAGAAAATAATCCCCCATCTTTAAGCTTTAAGTTTAAAGAGACAGTGGTTTATTCTATCCTTTTAAGCCCAAATTCTTATTTATAGAAAGAACTCAATATGTATTTATTAATAATGATAGATAGTGCTTGGAATACATGTGGAATGCTTGCTCATGGAAAACTACAATATGCACGTCTTAATGTGCTGTGCACATTGTTTTATTTAAGAAACCTTTCAAACTAAACTCTTATGGAGCACAATCTAGGGAAGTGGTGTTGCAGCTGAAGGTGTAATTGACGATGCATGATTCCTTTCAGCTTTCCTAACACTAGTGAAAATCACCAGGTGTCCCTTCTCATTCATCTCTTCATAACCCAGAATTCAGCAATCTACTTTAATTTTAACATAGTTCTCCATCTTTCATATAATTGAGAGAAGAGATAAATGACATTTGCTTTTAAGCAGGCTTTCATAAAACTGTATTTTAATAGTGTGAAAAAATAACGGGGAAGAGTCAAATAGACTAAAACAAATCATACTTCCTAATGGTAAAAGTTCTTTTTAGAAACTAGAAAATTCTGATAAGTAAAATGAATTACATTTCTCTGAGACACTGCTGACTGCATTCCTTTGTATATTGTTTCAGGCTTTTTGTACGACTAAATATGCATGTGTGATTTCACACAAAAAAATAGCATCCTACTGTATATTCAGCTTCATAAAGTGTATTTTTCCATATAATATACAATATATAGTGAATGTTTTAAATATATGTCTGCATCTGTGTGTGTGTGTGTGTGTGTGTGTTACTGGAGATTGAACCTGAGGGCTTTCTACCTCTGAGCTATACCCCCAGCTCTGTTTTATTTTTATTTTGAAACAGGATCTCACTAAGTTGTGGAGGGCTTTGCTAAATTGCCAAGACTGGCTGTGAACCTGTGATCCTCCTCTCTCTCAGCCTTCCAAGTGATGGGATTACAGGAGTGCACCACCATGCCCAGCTCTTCTGCATCATTTTAATAGTTGTATGATATTTTGTTCTATAGACACACCATGTTATCTTTAACTAACTGCTACCCTTAGGGAGATTTTCCATTTCATTTTTTCTAAGTCAGAAACAATGTTTTGATGTTCATCTGAACAAATTTTCAAAATTTAAAGACCACACATATTTCTTGGACTTGCCAATATCAAATAGCTGGCATGTTAATTTAGATCTAGTTGTGTTCATTCTTAAAATATTCTTTTCCAAATCAGTCTTGAGTGATTTATTTGAAGGTTGTGTTTAGGGCTATGACTGAAAAAAAAGTGTTGTTCTCTGGCAGTAATCTATGTTTTAGATTTTTTTTCATGAGTCTAAGACAGCATTTTCCTGAATTGATCCAAACTAGAGATTTGATGATATCATTAGGAAAATGCTGCTCTAATGTCTTTCTCTGTAATTCAGGGTTAGTGAACTTGCAAGGGGATTGGTTGTCATTATTCTTGTGCCATTTAAATGGAGAGGTCAAAGCAAAGGAGCAGAGGAGGAGGAGGAGGAGGCCAAGGTTAGACATCTGTCCAGCAGACTTAAGGACATCACCATTTCCATCTCTCATAGATCTGGCAGCTTGAAATCCATGTTTTCTAGATACATTGAGAGATCAAATATTACCTCTAGCTGCCCATTGAGTCATTCCAGGAAAACTAGTATTTTGATATTAAAATACATATTTCTGTATTGTACACTGAAAAATGACACAGAAATCATTTATGACAACTTGTTTGTTAGTGTTATCAAATATGGTCACCATATTTAAAAGTCTTAGGAGGAAGTGATCAGGGTGACTTTGTCCTTTATTTTTGCAGTACATGTTCAGTGGGTTTGTACTGTGTTCCTGGCACTGTACTTGGGGGCAGGGGTCAAGGTGAGAATAAGCAAGTCCTTAATTTTCTCTTGGTGGGTAGGGTACATACATATTTATTTTTTTAATTTCAAAGTTGTTTTACCTTTAACTTTTTATTTTGAAAAACTTGTGATTTACAGAAGAGTTATAAAAGTAGCATTGTTCCAATATACATTTTACTCTTCTAATGTTAATACCTTATGCAACTTTGTTACACTGATCAAAAATAGAAATTAAAATTGGTTTAATTATCTTAACTACAGATATTACTCATTTAGTGCAAAATATGTTGAATACTTTTAAATTCCATTTTAGTATAAACCATTGAAGT
>PVLC010017494.1:0-33677 GCA_004027655.1 Graphiurus murinus
AAAAAAAAAAAAAAAAAAAAATTACTGACACAGGTTATCAAGAAAAATAAGGATGATTCTATTACTATTAACTCAAGATTTACAGTGCATACCATTATGTCAGAACTTAAGTTACTCCACAGAATACCATCTCATTTTACAATGTAAAGTGGATAAATGTGTTCTGCTCCAAATATAATCAGGAATTTACCTTCACATCTGCACGTGTCTTATTTGTGACTTCCATGACAAATTCACAGCGTTTTCCATTGGGTGAGTTCATTAGATGATTAAGAATATAAAGATCCACTGTGGCACCCAGATTATCTATATTAGACACAAAAATATATTCTTTCCCTTCTCCTATGAAGGTATCGAGCAAACCAGAATTGTAGAAACTCGCATAGATATCACCATGGCCTGGTGGGTACCAAGCTTCTGTATTTTCCCCTGAATAAGACACATCCTTTGCTACAGGAAGTAAAGATTCCTTATTAATCCTCGGGTACCTTAAAAAAAAAAAAAAAAAGTTCTTTTGCATTATCAACTCTGCACAGTACTCCAGACCTTTAAGTAAAACAATACATTAAAATTAAATAAAATTTCCCTTCTTTTCAGTTCTACAAATAGTAATTTAATTATAGGTGAATTCACTTCAGAAAATCTCATACTGGCCAAAATTTTCTAGATAATAAGTTGTGGCAAAAAAAAAAAAAAAAATTCTATGTTCAAACAGATGGGAAGAACCTAATGTTTTTAAGATATTAATGATGGGAAGAACCTAATGTTTTTAAGATATTAATGTTTTATGACTCTCCAGGAAAGTGATATAGTCAGTAAATGTTCTCAAACTTATATGTTTATAAGATGGTTCTTTCTTTCCTCTGAAAACCTATCTGGGGAAAGCTTCTCTTTTTTTTTTTGTGGTACTGGAGATGGAACCTGGGGGCATTCTACCTCAAAGCTATACTCCCAGCCCTATTTTTTATTCTTTATTTTGAAACATAGTCTCACTAAGTTCCGGAGTGCCTCACTAGGTAGCTGAGGCTGGCCATGAACCCGGATCCTCCGGTCTCAGTCTCCCGAATGCTGGGATTAAAGCGTGTGCCATCATGCCCAGCTAGCTTCTCATTCTTACAAACATATTCAGAGGTGGTTTTCTTTCTTCCCCAGAGAATGAGCAGCATATTAGCACTCTGGATGTCTGCTTCCCATCATCAGTGAACACAAGGGCAAGGGGCTGGCCATGGGGAAAAGAAAGCAGGAGATTGCACCACAGACTGAAGACCAACTAGAAAACGGAGGCAACACATCTGTGATGTAAAGTGATGTAAAAATATCCATGGGGAAACAGATTAAAAGAAAAATCCAACCAGGCATGGTGGCACACGCTTGTAATCCCAGTACTTGGGAGGCTGAGACAGGAGGACTGCAGGTTCGCAGCCGCCTCAGCTACTTAGTGAAGCACTCCATAACTTAGTGAGACCCTGTTTCAAAATAAGGAATAAGGAATAGGGCTGGAGGTATAGTTCAGATAGACTGCCCCTGGGTTCAATCTCCAGTACCACAAAAAAAAAAAAAAAAAAAAAAATCCAACTAGTGGTACGACTTTAGACATAGCCCTTCTACACAAGTTTACGCAGACTTGATGTCTACTCTTAAATGGAGGCCTTATTTCCCCAGCTGCCTGGGCTTTATGACAATTCATCATTTGAATTCCTTTGTATTTCTCTCTACTTCCCACAATGTAGATGATTTCTCTAGAATTTATTAAAATGTTCCAGGCCTATTCAAGGTGAAGAGATTCCCACAAGAGTGAAGGTTATCAATACTGTAGAATGTAGGAAAACTTTCACACACCCACCTAGGGATCAAATATGCCCTCCTAATAAGCCAACCTCAAATATTCTGGACATGAAACAGACTCTTAAGCAGATTCTCTCTTGAAAACTGGAAATTACAGAACAACAATCATATGTATATTAACAAATGTTCTGCTTTTAAAGATATCAAGTACTTGCAAGCAATAATCTTTAGAAACATGCACATCTTGAGGCTGCTGTGTTGCAAATGAGGCAAAGAAGCTCTTTCCAGGAAAAACACCCCCACAGTTAATTTTTTTTATTCCTTGTACCTGCTTTGATTGAATGTGTAGATTTTCACACGACAATGATTGTACTTCTGTAGTATTTTCTTTGTATCTTCATCCGTGTTAAAAGAGTTCATTAAAACAAGAGGAACATCTGTATTGTAGGTTTTGTTCAAATGCTAGAGAAAAAATCAACAATCGGATTACCCAGATTTATGTTCCCTTTACTTAAAAATGCAAAACTAACCCTTCATGCTTAATCACAAAATGTCTAAAACTTCATCTATATGTAGTCAAATACATATCTGACATAAGTAACTACACTTGAGTCAGATATTTTGCTAAGCAATTCACCATGTACTCAATAAATCACAACCCTTGAGACAGAAGCTACTATGTGTATTTTATGGCTGACTAAGGCCCAGCTTGCTGCCTCTAGGTAGTCCAACTCTGGAGCTGTGTGCACAGCCACAGGGCTTCTGTGGCCTTGGTAGGTAGACAAGTGCTGATTCATCATTTATTCTATTTGGAGCTTTGTAGAGATGATAGTACAAATGTTACAAAGCCCTGGCTCCCTGTTCTCAGGATGAATGGTCAAAAAAATTCTGAATTGCACCTCCAACTGAAATCTTTTTAATTTCTCAGGAGAGCTAAGAGGCCATACATAGTGGGAAAACAAATTCTTAGAGGTCAGGCTATCCTGTGTTCAAATTTTGATTCTGGATCTACTAACTAGCTAGGGCACCTTAGACAAATAACCAATCCATGCGCCTTGGTTTCGTCTGTAAAATGGGGATAATAATACTTTCCTCACTTTTGCTGAGAGGAACAAATGAGTCCATTCATGGGAAGAGCTTAGATTATTTGGTGTACACTAAGTCCTGGAAAAATGTTAGCAGCTGCTACTGATAGTGGTAATGATTATAGTTGGGAGCACCACATTAAAGATGGAAAGATAGCGCCACTGCCTCTGAAGAGCTTGCAGTCTCTGATTAATGAGTTTGTCAAGAACAGTTCTCAGCCTCTGTGGCATCCAACCAGTTGTGACATCCTCCCCATATTCTCAAAAGGGGCTAATAAAGTCAGATCATCCCAGCCCTCATGACTGCAGCTCTAGAAATACAAGAGTTTGAGGGGGACAATATCAAAGGAGAATTTGAACAGACCCAGAGATTTCAGCAACCACAAATGCTATTTAAAATCAAAAGCTTTTACATCAACCCAAGGACATGGCCTTAAACCTTTTTTTTTTTAACATTAATAAAGATACTAAAGATAGCAAGCTCTTTGACTAGCTCAAATTCACATCTGCTACATTTAATAACATTTATGATAACCTAAAAACTAAAAGCTGTTTTAGTATATGGTTGGAAAAGCTAAATGTTACTCACTTCAATTTGCTGAACAGTCAGATCCAAAAAGGTATTCTCATTCCTCACACCAATCAGACTTTTAGGGCCTTTGCATCCCATGCTGGTTCCCAAACCACCATTGAGTTTCACCACCACCAGTTTGTTCAACACAGAAGATATATTATCAGGTAAGCCCCTGGCCTTTATCTTTTCATAGGGTTGAATCTAAAAGAAAAAATAATTGTAGGAGTCATTCAAATAGCTTTATTTATTTATTTATTTATTTATTTATTTATTTATTTTTGCGGTACTGGAGATTGAGCTCAGGGGCATTCTACCTCCGAGCTACACCCCCAGCCCTATTTTTTATTCTTTATTTTGAAACCGGGTCTCACTAGGTTGCGGAGTGCCTCACTAGGTAGCTGAAGCTGGCCGCGAACCCGGATCCTCCGAACTCAGCCTCCCGAATGCTGGGATTACAAGCGTGCGCCACCATGCCCGGCTTCAAATAGCTTTATGAGAATATAAAGCAAATGAGCCCCAGAATTATTTCCATGCTTCCTTAAAAAGTTTTAGTTTCTCTGTGGAACATTTCGACCATGTTTCCTTCAATGTCAGAGGCTCTTCTGGTTCAAAATCAGGAATTTAACTGGCAACTTCCCTGGCATACAAAAGTAATTCAGTAGTTCATTTACATTATAATGGAATACAAGAACGGGAAGAAGTTGTAGTCTGCAAACATTTGTCTGGCTGGTGGGAACATTCAAATCTCTTAGACTCTTCAAAAACGCAATTTCCACTTTGCATCAACAAAGCAAATGAGGTACACAAAACTAATCAAGTCTAAATATTTCTGGTGTGCCATGATCTACTTCAATTCCGAAGAATACATATAAAGAATACATTATTCCTCCTACCACAAAGGAAAAACCAAAACACACTTGTTCTTTGCCATGCTCCTTCATTCAGTCAGAAGTTTCTTCTTCAATAAATAAATATTTTTAAAAAAGAAGTTTCCCCTTCAAAAGAAGGTGGCATAGCCTTCCTGTCACACCTCTGGGTATACAAAAGGACAAAATTCCTTCCTCAAGAATTTAACTCTCAGGTATCTTTGTATAAATGCCTATATACAGGAAAATTAAATGTTCTGATTGTTCCAAGAAATACTCTGGGAGGGAGGGAGGGAGGGCTGAGACAGAAAAAATCCCAACTCAATCTCCTCCCCAGCATCCTCAATTATTTCAGCAAGCAAAGAGCCTTAACCTTTCACTTCTCCCTTATAGGAAAAGAACAATGACACTTAAAGCAGAGACTCCAATTTTTTGTTTAAAGCAGAGACACAAACAAGTCTATTTTAATATCCAATAGCAAGAAAGAAAGGGTGTTTTGTTTTGTTTTTTTAATCACAATGTATTTTCTATTTATGGAACATTTTTGGTTTTTTGCTTTAATAGAATAGATTCAGAAATGGACTTTTCAGTTACATCATGGTATAGGACAGATAATGGCATGAAAAACCCAACTAGTCAGTGTTGTATAAACATCAGCTGTTATTTATTCTGCCACGTGGGGAGAGGGTCAGAAAGAGGTGGGTGATGTTTGTGATTGGGAAAAGTCTTGGTGGGCTCACATTCCAGTGATTTAGGCCTGTGGAGGCAAAACTCTCTTTACGCTTGGTCAAACATATATACTTATAGTTTTGACCACAGAATTCTTGCTGTTAATAGCTCTTTCCACAAAGTACTAGTCTGTACCTCATTTCTTCTACCCTCCAACATACCATATTAACTGCCAAATGTAGACTAATATACTTTCTTACTTGGTGTAGAACAGTATTTACTGGTTATCTCCAACCAGTTATCTCTCATTCTAAATTACTTCCCAATGTGATAGGATTGTCAGTCTTCCTGGTAAGTGCTACTATGTAGCCATCAGCAGCCATTCCTATTCATAAACCTCAAAAGAAGGGCCAACAGAAAAGATGGGAAGAGGAGACAGAGCTGTGAGTACGCCAGCAGGTGCTACCTAAATACTGGGATGCTATCCACCAAGGGAAAGGAGGGGAAGGAGGTGGGAAAGAACCACACTGGTTGTGTCCCTGGCAGCACTTAGTCCAGGTAAAGACAAGGCAGGCATAACAACAACTTGGCCACACAAGTACATCATACGTTTTGACTCTACTGGCATAAACATTTGTTCAGCATTATTTTTTAAATTTTTATTTATTTATTTATTTTGTGGTACTGGATCACTAAGGTACAGGGTCTCACTAAGTTCCAGAGGGTCTCACTAAATTGCTGAGGCTGGTCACGAACCTGTGATCCACCTGTCTCAGCCTCCCAGGTACTGGGATTACAAGCATGAGCTACCGTGCCTGGCTCCTAAATTTTTAAATAGATTAAATCATAATATCAAGTAGATGCAACATCAGCAATTACAGGCATATAATTAGGATATGTTGTTGATATTTTGACTATTATTTCAAATAGAGGTAAACATTCTCAATGTAACACTGATTGAAAAATTCCATATAACATTGGTATCAGTTGAAGTATAAATATTATTACAAGTGTAAACATGCTACATTAATGATTTTGATTGTTACTAATTTTATGGGCAAATCTTTTCAAATATTTCATTTATATAGGAGGATCGCAGGTTCGAAGTCAGCCTCAGCAACTTAGTGAGACCCCATTTCAAAAAAAACACAAACCAATAACCCGGAGGCAGAAGGCCCCTGGGTTCTACCCCTAATACTGTGTATGCACACACATGCACACACTAATAGATACATTAGATGTCTTTAGGAAAATATTTTCTTTTTGAGCTGACAATTTTTTTTTTTTTTTACTACTTTTATGCTGTAATTATACATCATAATCAGAGTCAAAATGATACAACATACACACAGCCTACAACAATTTATACAGATTTAAATAATAATACCAGATAGAATAATCAAAATTAGATTACATCTTAATTCTAACTTTAGACTAGGGATTAAACCCAGGCACATTCTACCTCAGAGCTACGCCCCCAGCCTTTTTTATTTTGAAACAGGTTCTATGTTGCCAAAGGTTTTGTTAAATTGTCAAAGCTGGCCTCAAACCTGCAATCCTGTCTCAGCCTCCCAAACACTGGGATTTACAGGCATGTGTTATACTCAGCTTAATTCTAACATTCAAGGAATCATGTATACCAACATTCACATTAAATAAAGAACTTTAGAACTCATGTTAATCTCTAGCTATTTAATTCCATTTAGGTCCATTTCTTCAAGAAAAAGTACCACTAAGAATTTTTCACTTCCTATGAAGATGAATTAAAAACTAAATGTCAACCTTATTGCCTTAACACTGTACCAGAAGAAAAAGAACTTCAAAGTCATGTGTACTCATGCTTAGTCATCTTTGATCCATACATGATAAAGAATATAAAGTTTATGAAAAAAAGTATTTAGAAATAGTTACCTACATATATTTTATCTTCAGTAATCAAACTTCAAAACATGTACTTATTTGAATGTTTTAAGATGATAATTCCTTAATAAATGAGTCTAGAGGCTAAGCAAGTGAAAAGCAGGTAAAAATGGTTCTCGTAGGCTGTCAACCTTTTTAAATAGTTGAAAACATAGCATTCTTAATGTTCACTCAACTTCTCAGTCCTAGGTACAAGGTTTCTTGCAGAAACTTGTTACTGGAAAGCTTTATTCTTCACTTCAATTACAAAAATTAAATGTGCTGCTCCTTCCTGTACTTAGTCATGCAGACACAATCATAGCCTTTTTTTTTTTTTTAAGTTGAAAAGCACAAAATGTTGATGAATTCAACTCTGCTAAAAATATCTGAATGAAAAATAAGAAATTGAAAACAAAAAAAGTGTTATACAATTATCAGTGAAAAATAAGGTGAGAAAATGACTTAGGAATCAGTATCACTCTATATTTCATTCAGATTTCAATTACTTGCTGTTAGCTGAGAGAGGGTGTTCATTCTGCCTTAAAGATGAGCCACCAGAGAACATGTACTTATATGAGATGTTCACACCAGATGGAACAGCAATTACTATGTTTTATACAGTCTGCTTGAACAAAAAGATAGTTCCAAAATTATGCTTTGGAAATAAAACCAACATATCAGGACCTACTAATGACCAGTGTTGGCTTATTATTCATTTTCTAGCTTTGAACCTGGCCTAGAGGTACATGCCTATAATCCTAGCTACTAGGGAGGCTAAGACAGGAGTATTACAGTTCGAGTGAGATGTAGTTCTGTGGTAAGGTGCCTGCCTAGCATATGCGAGGCCCTAGGTTCAAATCACCAGTACAAAAAAAAAAAAAAAAAAAAACACAAGTAGAGCTGTGAAAAGATTCCACTTGTTTTGCTCTACAGAAATTGATGTTCAGTGAATTGGGTGAAGCAACAAGTGTCTGCAGAAATGTTTAAAAATACAAAAAAAAGGCATATATGCCACTTATATAGTGGGAAAAATGCAAATCATGTAACAAGCATGAAGAAAACTTCAAGAAAATGGCATCATAGCCATTGATAAAATTTATAATAAGTTCAGGATACTGAAAGGACAAAATTTCATTTCAGTCAATGACTATTAAGAAGAAAAACTTGACATCATGGCAGCTACAATCTGCATATCCACTATGAGCAGAAATATCTAGGTCTTCCACCAACACTGGTTGACTCCTTAAATCTTTATTCTGTTGCAGATATGTAGTGATCATAAAAGCAATCTAGCAGATGACTCTGCTAAGGAATTATTATTGTTGCATTATAATAACATTTTAAAGTTTGGGTACTACATTTCTAAATCAAATTTTAATGATTGCAATTTTTTCTGGTACTCTCAAAACTTATTCTATGGTGGCAAAAATAAGGTCTCATCCTCATACTGATTTTAACTAGATCATTTGGCCTTCAACCAAAAGGTGTATTAAATACACTTAAAATGTTAGTAGAAATATCCCAAAGGCTGGCATCTTAAGAGTCTAAGTTTGAGTTTAAAATATAATTCTGAATACTTTTCAAATATTGTTGTGAAATAAAATGAGCTGATTGACGTGATATTAAAATTCCAAATCTGGGTTAACAGTGACACTTGGCCCTGGCAACTCGTAATAGAAAGACTTATTTACATAGAGTGCCCACATTTCTCTGTGGAGTGTTGTACCCTAAGTGAAGAGGGTATGGTGTTGCCCCACCTCTACAAATGCCGAGGAACTTTGGTTCTTTATGTGGTGCTTTCAGTAATACCTACTACTTGTCTTGTTATGTTGAACTCTTAAAGTAGCTAAGTAAACACAGGTCCTACTGAGGAATTTGTACACACACACACACACGTACACATGTGTACACACGTGTACACACACGTACACACACACACACACACACACACAGAAGATTCTGAGAAGAATTATGGAAGGAAAAGGAAGAAGAAAGTAGCAAGGTATGAAGAGGGAAGGGATGTCCAGAAAGGAGAGGTTAATGCTGCTGTTGGAAGCCTCCAGTATAGGTTTTTGACTTGTGTTTCATGAATTTACACTCACTCTAAGTCTCCCCCCAAAAGACAAACACACAACACACATGTATACACAAAGAAAACTCCCAGCTAGTAATTGAATCAAACAACTGTCTAACTCCAGGAAGCCAGGACATTTAGCTTATTAAAGGTTAAATTACGTGGTAAACACAGTTTTCTGTCACATAAATCAACTTGTATTTCAACAGAAGTGCTCTCTATTTGTGATACTGTCCACACTCTACCAGGGAACTTAACCAAACAGTCCACAGAGCTTAGTTCAATTTAACAATCCAAGGGGATCAGTGTTAGAAAGTTGCTTAGCAACGGCTAAAGTTACAGTGGACACACCTTGTCACAAAGACATTTTTAGAGCTGCCTTCCACTTAGGTATAAAGACATTAACTAAGGCAAAAATGGATGGTGCTTGCAGACAGCAGGGTGTACCATGCACTGCTGGATACAGCCTCAATGTTGCTCTGACTGAATCACTTCAGTCAGTCACTAAGTGGGATCTTTGTGCTTTCAATCCTACTCACCCTGTTTCCCATTTCCCCCAGACGTGAATAGAATTCAGTGTTCTAAGAAGACTCTGCTGCAGCTAAACAGACAGTTGGGCAAACTCCACAGGTGAGGTAGGGCAAACCCCTAGAGGCTCCGGGCAAAATGTCCAGGGGAGGCCAGGCCACTTGTGTTCTCCTTTTACTGGAAGAAGAGAATTAGTCAAATACCTAACTCTTCTGGGGAATAAGTGAGAGAAAACAGTTGGCAGTCTACTGAAGAACATGATTTAAACAACATTCTGCCCTCTACAATGCCAATCTAGTTTTCCTGCACAAATGGAAATCTTTTAAAAGTTCTTTCAAAAACTTTCTGCCATGATCTGTATCTTGCCAAGCCTGTTCACAACTTAGTTTCCAGTTAAAAGAAAAGCCAGATTCATCACACAGTCATGGACACACTGTTCCCATTAGCAATAATATAACCCAGTTCTGGGTAGCATATTCGTGCTATTCCCGGAGACAGTGCCAAATACCCAAAGCAAGCTAACAGTACCTGCCCTGTTATGGTTCACAAGGGTCTGATTATTGCAATCTGAAAGAATTTTTTTTTTTAAACAAAAACAAGTTTGCCTGAAAGAAAATGAGCTGTGTAAACAGTAAAACAAATTAGGAATGATGCTCCATATGTACAGAAAGTGTTCCAAGAACACTGGTTTATTCACAAAACCCTTATGCGCAATGTTTCTGTGACAAGCTGTGTGCTAGGAACTTTCACATATTATCTATTCATTTCACATTTCTAAAGGTAATAACCAGAATCTGGGTCATTTGAAAGACCCTATAGATCAATTTAATAACAGAAAAATCACACCTAGACCTGAAATTTTTTTTCATTATGGAATCAGCTGGTAATCACATAATGCAACATTATCACATGGTCTACCAACAAGTTCATTAATACTTCCTCAACCACCAAGATGAGTTCAACTTCTATTTCACAAGCAAATAAAGACATGGACTTTCTGCCACCAGATCCTCAGACCCTCCCTACATTTCCATCCTATTTTTGCCCCTTCTTCTGGTTATAGGAAGATCTGTCCCCCACCCAAAGGCTATCTTTCTGCCAGTGCCCACCTCAAGGGCTCAGTTTTGCCAGTCATTCAGTCTCTCCACCTATCTTCAGCCTATCCTCTCTTCTTTTCCAAGAACACTCTACTTTACTTCCTCACCTCCCATTCACTCCCTTACCCACTACAGCCTGGCTTTCTCTATCACTGGAAGAATTGCTCTTAATATGGTATCAAAGACCTCCTAATTGCCAAATCCTGCAACAACATGAACATTTTTCTTAACCTGTGTTTTCAAGTATATTTGACACAACTGACCACTCCCTAAAATCTTCAAATGCTTTCTTCCTCTTGACTTCTGAAACATCACATCAGATCAATTACCATCCTTAAAGTCTCATGAAAGTGTGCTGCCATGGTCAGAACCCACTCACTTTACTGCAGTCATCTGCATGGCCTCCTTAACCTCCCTACAACCCACCCTCCTCTTAGTTGGTGATCTACAGAGGTGGGAAGCAGGGAATAAGGGAAGGGGAGAGAGAATGTGGGCATGTTTCTCTATCATATCATTCAAAATATAGCACTGACATGCACGGCAAAGATTATTAGCTGCCTACCCCAATATCATTTTTTTCCTCTTCCACCTTAGAATCCTAACTTAAAGCTAGGCACACTGCCATACAAAATAAAAGACTACATTTCCCAGCCTCCCTTGCAGCTATTACTGTCAAATTCTGGTCTGATTAACTCCAAGCAAACTGAGATTTCCAGGAAGTCTCTGTGAAAGGGCAGGGGACCTACTCATCTCCCTCCTTCCTACTATATGGAATCGAGACATGATGATGATAATTCATTCTGGTAGCCATCTGGAACCACAAGGAGACAAGGATAGAAGAGGAGCAAGACAGAGACCCCATGTTCCCGGTGACCACCAAGCTACCATACTAACTCTGGGTCACCTTTCTCCAGATTGTTACTGTGAGTTTCCATATCATATATAACTGAATCTAATCCTCACTAAAAGACATGGTGTGCAAGGTCCTTAATTATTTGACCATTTTTACATTCTCCTCTGTCCTTTCCTAGTCCTCTAACATACTATGCTCAAGAAACATGTAACGCTGACTTCTTAACATACCACATCATCCCTTGCTTATGGGCCTATGTATTTAATCCCCTCATGCAACTTCACCAGCTACTCTCTTCAGTCTTCTACATCTCAGCTGAGACCAGTGATTTGCATTTTAATGAGTCATCAGGCATTTGTGAAGATCAGAATTTAATGGATCCTCTTTCAGAAAAGTTTACTATCCTCAAAGAACCCCAAAACTTTGTGCATATAATTTACTTCACTACATTGGAAATTTCGTCACAGAATATAAAGATAATCTTTGTGAGATATCATTTATATCCAAGTGGAAATTTATGTGTAAATAAAGCAAAAATAAATTTCCCTCCAAACTAAATTTCAATAAGAAGGCTTCTGTTTGGCTTGAATAAATAAATTGACACCATTATGTAGTTTGAGATGATTATCTGCATGCATGTCATCTTTAAATGACATTTCATTTTGATTTTTTTGCTTTATTTTGTCTTGTGGTACTGGGGGTTGAACCCAGGGCTTTGAGCGTGCTAGGTCAAGTGCTCTACCACCGAGCTACACCCACAATCCTTGATTTTTCTAATGGTCACAAATGCTGAAAACCCTACTCTCTCAGTAGCTCCCACAGCTTGCTTTTTTCATGCTGAGAACATCAGAAACTGAATGGATCATACATTTCCTGTGTCTTCAAGTCAATAAAGTCAGCTGGGCAGGGTGGCGCATGCCTATAATCCCAGTATTTGGGAGGCTAAGAAAGGAGGATCACAGGTTCCAGGACAGCATGCAGTAACTTAGTGAGACTCTCTTTCATTCTCTTTCAAAATGAAAAATAAAAAGGGTTGCAGGTAGCTCCAATGTAGAATGTCTCTGGGTTCAATCCCCAGTACCACATACACCAAAAAGAGTTGATAAGGTCACCTTTGCAGATGTCTGCATTACTCATGCAGGACTTTGATGCAAGACACATAGATGCAGAAAAGGACAAATTATAGTAGTATGTGGAGCTCACTCTCAACCTCCACAGCACGATCAGATACACTCTAATGATGCTCAGAGTACCAACAATTCTCTTCCAGCACAAATTTTGCTTGGCTTAGAAACTTTTAAATCATTTTGAAAACACCTTCAGAAGAGGTTCACAGATAATTCTTCTTTGAGGATACTGGCATGCAATAACAGATGAAAAGCAGTAAATATGCGCACTGAGAAATGCCTGAAATTGCAAGGACATACTAAAGAGAAATGATGTAGCTGCTGTTTCCTCCATGACCTGATTCAATAAACTACATCAATTCCAACATAAATAGTATCATTTGACAAAAAGACTGCTCTAAAACTGAATGGAGCAAGCAGTATAGTAGCTAAGAAAGAACGCTGACCTCAATGCCATGCTATCTGGGTTTGAATCTTGGGCTCTGCCATTTATTATAGCAAGTTATTTAATTGCTCTAATCCTTTTTCATTTACTTCATTGATTTGTTATAAAGATACATGAGATAATGCATATAAAACGCTTGGAAAAGTGCCTGGCCCATAGTAAGCACTCAAACATTGGCTGGTATTAGTATATCACTAATTCAGACACATTCTTCCACCCCCACCCACATTTTAACATTTTTGTTTGTTTTTTGGTACTAGGGATTGATCCAGAGGTATTCTACCTCTGAGTTATACCCCCAGCCCCATTTTATTGTTTATTTTGAAATGGTCTCTTGCTAAATTGCTGAGGCTAGATCTTCTTGTCTCAGCCTCCCAAGTCCTGGGATTACAGGTGTGAGCCACAACACATGGCTACATTTTTAACATTTTTAAAACCAGGATGCAGCTGGGTGTGGTGGTCCTAGGCATGGGTTTCACCCAAAGTCTCTAGTCATGTACAGCCTGAGGATATTAAGACAAGGTTCAACAAACTGCAGCCTATGGGGACAACTGCCACCTGTTTTCACAAAGTTTTATCATAACACAGCTATATATATCATCATTAGTTTACATATAGTATATGGCTGAGTTGAGTAATCATGACAGAGAAAGTATGTCTTATAAAACCTAAAATATAATCCGCCATGCTGGCACACACTTGCAAGCCCGGTATTTGGGAGGCTGAGACAGGAGGATCACAGGTTTGTGGCCAGCCTCAGCTACTTAGTGAGGCCCTCCACAACTTAGTGAGACCCTGTTTCAAAATAAAGAATAAAAAATAAGACTGGGGTGTAGCTTGGAGGTAGAATGCCCCTGGGTTCAATTCCCAGTATCGAAAAAATAAAACAAAATCTAAAATATTTATACTATCTGACCCTTTACAGAAAGGTTTGCCAATTCCTGGTTTAAGACAGTCTTATTTCAGCCTTTTCAAACCATGCTTCTACTAAAATGGCTTCATGTTCTTCGAGATTCTCAGAATGACCAGAGAAAACAGGATCTCCCTTGGGCTATATGTTGGCTTCACACTTCCACTGACAAGAATATTTCCATATTATAATCCCCTACGCTTGTTTATCTTCTCGTATGTGTCCAGGAAGGGAAAACCAAGGATATGCAATTGGTAAGAGAAATCAAGCAATTTCCAAAACAACAAAAAGAAAATGAATTTTAAAAACTTTGTCTACTTATATGAGTTATCTAGAGTAACCAAATTCATAGAGACAGAGCAAAATATAGTAGTAGCCTTGGAGGTTGGGAGAAGGGTTTAAGGACAATGGGAAGCTGATCTTTAATTGGGCATGGAGTTTCAGTTTTGAAAGATGAAAAGGTTCTGAAGACTCACTGCACAAGAATGTGAACATACTTAATATGCTACTGACACTGATGTGCATACTTCAAAATGGTTAAGATGGTAAATTTTATGTTACATGTATATTACCACAATTAATTTTTTTGTTTCTTAAAGTTTTTGTGTATTATGTATGTGCAGGCACATATATACGCCTCATTAAGGAACCCAAAGATCACACAGCAAAAATACAACTTCTTCTAGAGCTACTTGTGACCCTCAACCTTATGGCCCATACTCTTGGCTTCAGGTACTACCACTCCTATCATAGCAATTATTACACTGTCTCCAAATTGTCTGTCCAATGCTCCATATCTATTACATGACTATAAACTCCAGAAGGACACTAACTGCCATAGGATATTCCCCACCACATTCACTGCCTTTAAACTATGGGGTTAGCTCAATTGCTGACACTTGAGTATTTGTTAAGCAAGCAAACAAATAAATAAATAAATGAAACAAAGGGCTGTTAATAAATGGAATATATTCATTGAAAATTATTTCTTGTCCTAATTTAAATTCTAAGTTTAAAACAGTTTGAACATTTATTAGAAACCCAATTCGAACCATTCATTATTTTAATTCAAAAAACAAAGTATTGAATTAGCATATATTGTACACAAGTTTGATGAAAGAAAACCTAACTCTAAGACTACACAGAAAATAATTTTATAACATTGTTAAGTGAGATTAGTCAGTCACAAAGAGTTAAAAGCATATGTTCTTCCTAATATGCGGATGCTAGGGAGAAGATGAGGCATAAGAGGGACTCCAGATGATAAAGGAGAAACCCTAGATAAGCAAAGAAGTTGACTTAACGGAAGGTGATGGACCAGGGTGGAGGGTGGGGGATGGGAGGACACCCTAATGCACAAGATGTACTTTCACTTTCACAAATATATCAAAGTCAATCACTAAACTGAACTTGAGGAGGAGGGAGGGCGAGGGAGTGGGGTGGGAATTGGGGAAGAGGTTAAATGAGAAATGTGTGCATATATGCCTTTATTAGCTTGTACCTAACACTGATGTATGATTACAATGCACCAATTAATAAAAAAAGAAAATAATTTTATAGGTTATAACATTAGTATAGTAATTATAAAACAATCTCTCTGTGATTAGTAAGCAAATAGCATAATTACATAAATATTGCAAGCCTAGAAAACATTCTAATAAAGTTCTTTTTGTCTTCTTCCACTTATAAATTATAAAAGCATAAAAAAATCAAATCAAGCATATACTTTGATTTTATAGCTATTATCTCATATCTTTAGAGTTTTTTAAATTAATTTTAATTATTCTAAGTAAATGCTACTAACCTATCAAAAGGAAAGCATGAAGGCATTTTTTCCAGAATTTGCTGACCTATCCACACACGGAATCTTCACATATCCAAAAGCAAAAATTTATAAGAAGGGGTAGGTAAACAAGTCCTTCTTAAGAGCTAGTTAGAAATCTTGACATCAGCACTGTCCTCTTGAGGCTGGAGATATAGTTCAATGTAAGTGCACTCGCCTACCATGCACAAACACTGTTCTGTCCACAATTTCATTCATCAGCACCAATCCAATAACTCATACTCAATATCCTTCAATTCTTTTAATAACTGCTACCTCAGTTACGAACGTTAATACTAATCTTAGCAGAAAGTATTACCAGGAGCAAAAAGTATTACCAGGAGACAGAATCACAAAAATTATTTTCAGCCTAAATTTTGCCTTGTTTTCTATATGAGCACCAAACTTGAATACTAACTACATCTTTTTGTTATATAAAGCATTATAGCAATTCAGTCTAAAAACCAATTACTACAAATAAAGGGTAGCTCAGTGGTAAATATGTCAAACATCAATTAATAGTCAATTTTGGAAAAGATCAACTTATCTATAATCAAATAAATGAAATTTTAAAAATATTTATCTAGCCAGGTGTGGTGGCGCACACTTGTAATCTCAGTACTTGTGAGGCTGAGAACGGTTGATCCCAGTTCACGGCCAGCCTCAGCTACCTAGTGAGGCACTCCGCAACTTAGTGGGACCCTGTTTCAAAATAAAGAATAAAAAATAGGACTGGGGGTATAGCTCGGAAGTAGAATGCCCCTGAGTTCAATCCCCAGTACCGCAAAAAGAAAAAGAAAAACTGGGAACTGGGGAAGGGGTTAAATAAAAATAAAAATTAAAAGGTTGGAGGTGTAGTTTAGAGGTAGAATGCCCATGAGTTTAATCCTTAGTGGGAGGGAGGGAGGAAGGAAGGGAAGGAGGGAAGGAAGGGAAGGAAGGGAAGGAAGGGAAGGAAGGGAAGGAAGGGAAGGAAGGGAAGGAAGGGAAGGAAGGAAGGAAGGAAGGAAGGAAGGAAGGAAGGAAGGAAGGAAAAAGTGAGATACAGGTAACAATATTTAAGCTTGGACAGTTCTATAATATTTCTAGTTAAAAGTAAAGTGTATTTTTGCAAATTTCTTGTAAATCAAATTATTCTTAATTTAAAAGTTTACTTAAAAACACATCGTAGCCGGGCGTGGTGGCGCACGCTTGTAATCCCAGCATTCGGGAGGCTGAGACCAGAGGATCCGGGTTCACGGCCAGCCTCAGCGACCTAGTGAGGCACTCCGCAACTTAGTGAGACTCGGTTTCAAAATAAAGAATAAAAAATAGGGCTGGGGGTATAGCTTGGAGGTAGAATGCCCCTGAGTTCAATCCCCAGTACCACAATAAAAAAAACACATCGTAAATTAATTCTTGCTTATTAAGTTCTTGTTAACCTACTTACAGCACTAGTGTCTTACTCTTGACATTTTTACCTCTCAAACTCCCAGACCTACTGCCTCTCCATTAAAAATTGTAGCAAAATCCAAAATGCTGAAGAAATGTAAAATTGTAATACTCATAAGTGTATACTAAACCTGGTAAAGAAGAGATGACAATAAAAGAACTGGCAAAAAATCAGATTACATAAACAAGAAATAATAATTTAAAAAAGTGTGTTTACAGGTGGCAAATAATCCTACAAAGTAGAGGTTAAGTATGAAAAGATGGTGCCAATTGCTCCCTAAACCTGACTGTAATCTAGAATTTTTATAGAAAGTCTAGAAATTCTTTGGGTATTTTTTTTTTTGCGGACTGGGGATTGAACTCAGGGGCATTCTACCTCCGAGCTATACCCTCAGGCTTATTTTTTATTCTTTATTTTGAAACAGCGTCTCACTAAGTTGCGGAGTGCCTCACTAAGTAGCTGAGGCTGGCCACAAACCTGGATCCTCCGGTCTCAGCCTCCCAAATGCTGGGATTACAAGCGTGTGCCACCACGCCCAGCTCTTTGGGTATTTTTTTAAATGGAGGCAAAAATAATAGATGGTTAAAAAAAAAAAAAATTCAAACACCACACACATGTATTTTTCACCCTTTTCTGGATGTCAGAGCAAAAATTATAAAACAACCTTGTGAGGCATTCAGCCTATATCCTTATCAGCTAGGGTGGTAGTTTTCAAAGAACATTCTACTTAAGTAGGGGTTAGAAAGGACAAAGACAGATGACCCAAGCAGTTGGAAAGAATGCTAAAAGAATAAATGGGAGGTCCACATGTCAATTTGCTTATGTCATAATCTATCAGCTCTTTACTAAAGTCACCTTGAATTTTCCTGATAAACTAATCATCCTGTTAGCCTACTTGTGGATAAGAGAGGCCACAGTATAACTGTAATAATCCTAAATGCCCTAAAAAAATAAAAGTGAGGCCTCTAACATCATCCTATTTGTGCTTTAAACTGAGGTATCAAATAGCTAGTGATTAAACCAGTGTAAAAATACAGTATGTTTAATTATATAATTCACATTGTGGGAACGCTCCTGGAGAAATTAAGGTAGGAAAGTAGGGGAGGGGCAGAGCCTATAAAAAGAAAGTTCTATGGCAGATTAAAGGGCAGACATGGGTAAGTGGACAAAAGGCTAAGAAAAAGGCACAGAGACAAAGCTGAGGTGAAGCAGTCTGACCTCTTCTTGACTAGAAGTCTGAATGAAGGAAAAGGCAATACTTTAGGAAAGATACATATTTACTTGGCTTGTGTGTTTAAGAGAAGAGGCAAAATGGGGACCAGAAATCTGAAAATAATAAGCATGGTTTAAAGTGGCACAAGAGAAATATTGGAGGTGATATAAAACTTCTGCATATTGATTGTGGTGGTAAATAACTATACACATTTGTCAGAATTCATAAAAATGTACAATAAAAAGGGAAGATTTCACTACAGATAAATTATACTTCAATAATTTTGACATTTTAAAAAAAAGCTATAGTCAGGTGTGGTGGCACACACTTGTAATCCCAGTACTTGGGAAGCTGAGATAGGAGAATCACAGTTTCGCGGCCAGCCTAATCAACTTAGTGAGACCCTATTTCAAAATAAAAGAATAAAATAGGGTTGGGAGTATAGCTCAGAGGTAGAATGCCCAGAATGCCCATGGGTGGTCTCCTCAGTCCCACCAAAAAAAAAAAAAAAATCTACTAATGGCTAAAATGCTAATCAACCTAATAAGGCTTATCACAATTAAAAACTTATTTTAATTAATTTAAAAGATCTTATAAGGTTCTAAGGTTGCAATTTTTTTGTTGTTGTTTTTTGTTTTTCTGGTGGTACTGGGGATGGAACCCAGGGGCATTCTACCTCCAAGCTATGTCCCCAGTCTTATTTTTTATTCTTTATTTTGAAACAGGGTCTCGCTAAGTTGCGGAGGGCCTAAGTAAGGTTGCAATATTTAACCCAGCTGTTGGGGTTATGATTTTATGTTTGGGATATGATCAATGCATTTTAAATTTCCAACCTTCCACTGTTAGTATCTCTATTGAGAATTGCAATTCTGGTATCTCCCTAGTGCAATTCATCCAGAGAAGGGAGAGGCTCTCAGTCAGTAGACAGCAGTGGCAAGAACAGGCAGAGATTTAGCCTCTGATTCTCTCAGGGCCTTTCTTCTGGCTCTAGACACAGAGAAGCAGACAAAGTCAATGTATGCTCTACCACCAGAGAACAAACAACATGCGTTAAGCCTATTATTTTTAGATTCTTACTATTCTCACAACTTTTTTTTTTTTTTAATCTTTGATTAGCCTTCTACCCTCAGAGAAGGCTTGCCTCAAGGTCACTCCAGGAGTCTACCTTAACGCCATCAAGTCTTTCCTGAGCCTTATGCCAGTTAACTGCTTTCTCAGCACCCTATGGACTCATCGCATTGTTCTGCAGAGTTGTTGATGGATCTGCTCCACAAACATGAGGCCAAAATGCTATGAGGAGACCAAGACTTGCTTTGATAGTCCTAGCATCCAGCTAGTGCCTGGCAGGGAGGAGGTACCTGATATATGTTCCTCAAAAAAGATTCTAAGACAAAAATCGTTAATCTTTACAGACCATGAGCCCCTGTGACAATCTGATGAAAGCCAGAGAATCTACTCTGGATTTAAAAAAAAAAAAAAGCACATTTATACAGAATTTTACCTATGATTTTAAGAAATCTATAAAAATCTATGAAGGGCCTTCAATTCCTACAAAGATCTCCCAAGTGAGATGCCTGGTGTAAACATTCAGTTTTTCCTTGGCTATAAAATGGGACAAATGGATAGACAGGCGGCTATTCAAATCTGATCTAGAACAAAGAGAAAGAATAAGTAAAAAAAAAATTACCCACAGAATTTCAGGGCAGGAAGGATAATAGGTAGGCATGAACTGCCCATCTTGCTTCATATAAAAATATCTCACTAACCATCTTATAGGCTCAAGGTATTCTTTTCATTAAATATAGTAAAAATTCCCTCACAATTATACCAGAGATAAAGAGATGGGATAGGAAAACCTCATAGATATATTTTCCCAATCCAGTTATAAGATATAATATACTTACATAAACATTACACTTAGAGGAGTATAACACTAAAATTATCTTATTAGGTGCTAATGGCCCTATGACACATAAGCCAAGTTCCAGAAAGACTCTCTATGATGTGAGGGGTGGAGTAGAAGGAACAGCAAAGTTCAAAGAGTAGTATCACCACCCAGATCCACTCTATGATTTTCCTAGTTTAATCTGTGAGACTATATGTCCCCTACTCTGGGCACAAGGGCAGCAATTAGAGATTCTGGTCCAACAATAATACCTAGAGTTTCTCAAATCAAACATAGAATTGCCAATAAAAGTTCCACATATTTACCCTTACTATTTCTAAAGTGAAATTACAAATAAGGAACCAGAGTGGAATTTAGAATCACAAGCCAGTTGTCAACTCCTTATTCAGGCCACTGTTAATGAAATAAAGATCTTGTATACAAAGGAATGTGAAAGAAGGTGGTCCTAGGGGAAAATCAAAGACTGTTTAATTCATCATGAAATCAAAGTTTGGGAATTAAGGCTTTGGCAATATTTGCTAGATTAGTATTAGTATATTTGTCTAAATTTGTTTTTTTTGGGGTTTTTTTTCGCGGTACTGGGTATTGAACCCAGGGGCATTCTACCTCCGAGCTACACACCCAGCCCTATTTTGAAACAGGGTCTCACTAAATCGCAGAATGCCTCACTAGGTAGCTAAGGCAGGCCACGAACCTGGATCCTCCGGTCTCAGCCTCCCAAATGCTGGGATTACAAGCGTGCGCCACCACACCCGGCTAGATTAGTATTTTTATACATTGTCATTTTAAAACTTTATGTCAAGGAATAGATGAGACTCTTTGGTATTCAGTGATGTTCTCGGGGCCATTTTCTTACATGCCACTGTTTCCTTTTTGTGAAATACTTTTTACAGAAGCCGAGCATGGTGGTGCATGTTTGTAATCCCAGTACTTGGGAGGTGAGACAGGAGGATCACAGGTTTGCAGCCAGTCTCAGCTACTTAGTGAGGCCCTCTGCAACTCAGTGAGACCCTGTTTCAAAATAAAGAATAAAAAATAGGACTGGGGATGTACCTTGGAGGTAGAATGCCCCTGAGTTCCATCCTCAGTTAAAAAAAAAAAAAAACTTTTTACATTTGGAATCTCATTTATCTCTATATAAACATCTAACAAGTTTCTAATGGCTTTACTACACAGTTGGAAAATCTTCACATGTTCAAAGAAAATGTCCTATCAGGTCAGATCTTTAGCCAAGAAAAAGTTTTAACTTTATATGCACTGTATACCATGGTTCATCTTAAGAAAAAAGTAAAAACTATAAAAAAGTAAAAAGACAAACAGAAAGATTACTTTCAAATAAATGAGAAAGCATCAGTAGGGTTAAGTACTAGCCAGATAACAGATTTTAAATTAGGGCTCAGAATAACCTGTCCACCCTAGTTCCTCTTGAGCAAGTACTATAGCTTCTCCCTTCTTTGGTTTATTTCCCATCCCTCTCCATCTCCAACATGCAAGCTCAGTCAAGATCAAGACTTTCATAGCCTCTTTAGAAGATAAATAGCCAATTGAAGCTGTATGTGCTGGCTGACCCTTCCCTGTTCTAATCTAGAAGACTAACATCCATATATTTAACTATATATTAGATATATATATATCTATAATATATGCTATATATATTTAGATAGAGATATAGATACAGTTTTTAGTGAGGTAGGGGGACAGGAGATTGAACCCAAGACCTTGAATGTTAGGCAAGCACCAAACCACTGAGTCACATCCCTAACCCTTTTTAAATTTTATTTTGAGACAGGATCTTGCTAAGTTGCCCAGGCTAGCCTTGAATTTGTAAATCCTCCTACCTTAGCCTTCTGAGAGCTGGTATTATGGTGTGCCTCACCATGCCCAGCTTAATATATATTTTTAAAACTTAATTTTATTTATGTAGCTAAGTATCAAAATAATCGTGAATATAATGCTCATTTATTTAACATTCACAGAGTTGGGGCAGAGAATTATCCCTAACTCTATAAACTGGGTTCTTAGCAATAACCCAATAAAATATAGACTTAATGGACTTTTTGAAAAACATCTCTGTGCTCATTTAAAATTCAAATGAAGTATTCAACACAATAGGGAAAAGTGAGTCAAATGTGATGACATAAAATTTCAATGTCTATCTGTAAATATACCCTTCAATCTGGTATTTATGAAAACTCTATTTTTACCCAAAGAGTGTTCATCTGAATTGACAAAGGCCTACGTATATATGCAAGGTAAGTTTTCTAAGGGCCAAAGAAGTAAAGAAAACTACTGAAGATCTTCTGAAAATAAATACACTAAAATAGGGCCAGCAAACATTTTCCATAAAAGGTCAGATAATAAATAGAGCCAGGTGCATTGGCATATGCTTATAATCCCAATACCTGGGAGGCTGAGACAGAAGGTTACAGATTTGAGGCCAGTACTTGGTAATTTAGCAAGAATATTTCAAAATAAAAAATAAAATAGGGCTGGGGATGTAACTCAGAAGCAGAACACCCCTGGGTTCAATCCCCAGTACCACAAATAAATGTGTGTGTGTGTGTGTGTGTGTGTGTGTGTGTGTTATGTGTCTATGGCAATTTGCCAACCTATGTACAAAAATATAGATCTTGCGACGTTGTTATTGTACACACCTTTGATGCAAGGCTGTCATTAAAAATATCACTCTAAATGGTGGTGGTTCTCCCACAATGATTCCTATCTAAATACAAAGATAAAAATAGCACCTTCGTTTTAAAAAAGAAAACTATAATCACTAAATAAAATTTTATTTTGAAAGGAAAATTGATCTCAATTTCTAAGACCTAAAAAAGAAAGCCTATTATGGAGGAGAGGAAGAGGGGGAAGGGTATGGGAAACAAAGTGAAGGAACATTAACCCAGAACTATTTGCAAAAGCTGGTTAACGGCTGTGTGTGGTGGTGCATGCCTGTAATCCCAGTACTTGGGTGGCTGAGACAAGAGGATCTCAAGTTCAAGGACAGCCTCAGCAACTTAGTGAGACTCTGTTTCAAAATAAAGAAATAGAAAGGGCTGGGGGTGTAGCTTGGAGGCAGAATGTCCCTGGGTTTAATCCTCCAGTACCAAAATCAAACAAACAAAAAAAGCTGGTAAACATATGAACTACATAGGAGATACCCTTGTGCCTTGAAGAAGCGTATGACTGAGTTGAAGAGCAAATATTTTTTGCCTTGTATTTCAAAACCCTCAACATTATAATATTTTCTTTAGTTTTGTTTTGTAGTACTGGGAATCAAACGCAGGGCCTTGTCTATGGTAAGTAATTGCTCTACCATGAGCTACTCCCCCATCCCTACAGGCACATTTTTAATTTTAATTTTTTATTTTTGTAGGGCTAGGAATTGAACCGAGTGGCATTCTACCACTGAGCTACATCCTCAGCCTTTTTTTTTTATTTGTATGTGTGTTTGTTTTGAAACAGAGTCTCACTAAATTGCCCAGACTGGCCTGGAATTTGTGATCCTCCTGCCTCAGCCCCTGGAGTTGCCAGGATTATAAGCATGCCCTACCTTAGCTGGCCACATTTTTTAAAGATGTTCAAAATCTAGGTTTCAAAATCAAAACATTTTAATGAATGCTTAAACTGTTATAGATACAAAGACTACACCAAATGATATTATATACAGAATAGTTTCTATTTCTTTCTTTTTTTTTTCTTTTCTTTACCAATTCCGCATCTCCATCAGTAACTATGGTTTACTACAAGGGCATAGCCATCTGCAAGATTTAACAAAACGTTCTTGGGGGAGTGGGGTGGGTAGTACTGAACTGGAAAAATCCCACAGTAATTCTGATCCCTCTACTCCTTTCTCCGCCCTCCAAGTCCCACTTCAAGAACTCCTACTATATAACATGATTTCTCAAAATACACAGACAGATTTCTCTGCTGGCAAAATAGAGCCTTGAATCTTAAAATATACTGGAAGTAACAAATCTGTGTGCTTCCCTTCAACATAGGCTCTATCTTCAAAAGGTTAAGTTTGTATAGGAGAAAACAAAAAGTTGTCAAACCTAGAAGCAAGAATTAAGACATGAGAAAAATTACACCTACAGACCTAAGTCCATCATTAATTAGACCAGTGAGGTTACTTCAATTAGGAAGAAATCCTAAAAAAAAATTGTACGTATTTAAGGGGGAAAATAAATAGTACTTAAATTTACTGTATTATAATTTGGGGCCTGTTCCCAAATAGTTTTAAAAAATCTGACTGACTGTATATTTAGTTCCCTTTTTAAACAATATACTTATCCAGAAGAACTTTTTCATTCCTCTTTTTTTTTTTTTTGAGAAATATTATTAATCCTACTATTTAAATGCAGAAATATAAATTACAATTCATTTATCAGGGCAAGGAAATCAAAGACGAAAAACATACCCCTAAAAAACATACTAAAAGACACGTGCGGTGGCATACACTTGTAATCCCAGTACTTGGGAGGCTGAAACCTTAGTGAGGCTTTCCACAACTTAGTGAGACCCTGTTTCAAAATAAAGAATAAAAAATAGGTCTGGAGGTGTAGCTCGGAGGTAGAATGCCCCTGGGTTCAATCCCCAGTACTGCCAAAAAAAAAAAAAAAGAAAAAAAAAAAAAAAAGTTTAAGAATTGAAGGACATTTTCTACAAATGGGAAGAAAAGTATTCCTAACTGGGAACTATATTTAAGATTTTCTAATTAGGAAAAAACATGAGATTCCATTAGCTTCAACTGCCATAGATAGTATATACATGAGATACATGAGTAAGCTGACCTGTGTTCCAGTAAAACTTTGCCAACACTGGCAGCAGAGCAGACTTCAGTCAGTAGTTTGCTCTAAACAACACTGTTTTAAAGCCAGTGTCAGATTATGTAAGATTATCAACATGCAAGAGATAAACCACATATAATTATTTCACTGTATCAAGCTTTTTCTACCAATGATAAAAAGTGCTACAAGCAGCAGAGATCCAAAGAGCTGACAATAAAGAGAAGAAAGGTTAATATGTTAACAAAACCTGTTTCTTAGACAATCACTTCATTTAGATGATTCATTTAACAAACATTTGCTCAGTACACATGGCCCCCTAGCTCAAGATTTAGTATGGAAAACAACATACTTACAAAGATCTACTACTAAATAAGCTGGCTAAGTGCCACATGATGTAGAAATAACTGCTAACCCTGCAAAATGCTTCATGATTTAACGTATTTTCTTTAAAAAGCCTCATAACAACCCTCTAAGTACATGAAGTGTTTGGTATTATTCTCATTTTACACAAAAGCAGCAGAGGTAGTAGTTAAACCTCTAGTACTATTGCTCTATACCTCCTTTGTACAGCTTTCTGCTAAGGACCAATGGCAGAGGGGCAGGCATTTGGATTGTGCCTCCAAGAATAATCAAGATTTTGACAGATAAAGATATCACGGCATTCCAAGAAACAACATACACAGAAGTCCAGAAGCAGGAATACAGTATGTGTGAAGGGAATGCTAGGTTAGTTTGTGTGAGGCAAACAATAAAAATAAGGTCACAGATACAAGTAGAAAGCAAAGGGAGTGCTTTAAAATCTAAGTGTCTAACAGACCTTTTGAGCAATGAGAAATCAAATGGTTTGGAAGAGAGAAAGAAGAAACTAACATGAAGCTCTTGAGGTGTGGTTCATGCTAAACACACAGAGAATAAAAATGACTTCTTTTATAAGGATGTTAAATTATGAGGTGCTACTACAGGGAGATTAGACTTTCAAAAGTCCTCAGCGAGACTCTAGAAGGTCTAAAGGAAGTGAAAATAGTGAAAGGCTATCCCCACAGTTTCAGCATGAGGAGTCAGAGATTGCAAATCAATTCATATATCTGACATGATGATTGTTATGGTTCTGTATACTACTCTACCCCACAAGTCAATCCAATGTCCAATATTACCTCAAATTTTCTTACATTTTATCTAAAACTTACCGAATCTTCTGGAGGTCTCTGGATTTTTCCCCAATCCACAGAAGGTCCCTTTTCTTGCAAAAATCTATGAAATAGCTTCCGAAATCCATCAAGGTCTTTTTTAGTGTGCTATGAAAATAGAAGTCCTTGTTACAACCAGCAGAATTTTTAATATTTAATAAAAACAGATCAACCATATATTTAAAATGCCTTTACATGAAATTCTTATACTATTAGAATATGCAGTAAAGATTCTTTTCATACTCTTAACTTAAAACTGCAGAGGTAGGAAAGCTAATAAGAGCCATATTTAAAGGAATACAAGCCAAAAATCATCCCCATCTCTCACCAGTATCATGTAATCTGAACTCCATTTGACTCATGAGGATTTCAACTGGTTCTCTATAGTACTCACCAATGTCTTTTTCTCAGTGGAAATTAATCTTTGGAAAACAGCAAAAAACACAAAATACAGATAACCTCAGAACATTATGTAAAAATAGATAATGAAAAGGATAATCTACTGATTTACAAGTAGAAAAGTAAATATCTCCCAATTCTAGGAAGTTTTATGCTAGTTGTCAAAGTAGCATGATTTTATCAGAGTTGACTTTTTGGAGAAGGCATATGGGATAAATTATTTATAAACTAATTTCTCACAATTCCCACTAAACACTGGTATCCATTTCTCTATCCAATGATGTTAAAACACAGAACAAAAGCCGGGCATGGTGGTGCACACTTGTAATCCCAGCATTTGGGAGGCTGAGACCAGAGGATCCGGGTTCGAGGCCAGCCTCAGCTACCTAGTAAGACACTCCGCAACTTAGTGAGACCTTGTTTCAAAATAAAGAATAAAAAATGGGGCTGGGGATCTAGCTTGAAGGTAGAATGCCCCCGAGTTCAAACCCCAGTACCGCAAAAAAAAATAAAAAAATAAATAAAGTACAATTTTATTCTGAATCTTTTAATGACTTTGGAAACTTTCTAGATTAAAAAAAAAATGGTTTTACTCTGGGCAAATGTTGGAAATCCTTAATTGTTAAGCAATGCTAGTTGTCTGTTCGATGTTATCATATACATCTTGCATTTATTTCAGACTACATAACCAGCAGCAGCAGTTGCTGTATGTAGATGAAGAAAAAGCACTATAGAGTCCTTACCTCAAACTCATGTGAGGGTGCTGTGGTAAGTATTTTTTCTAATTCCTTTTTCACAGATAATTCCAGTTCTTGTCGAATGACTTCTTGGAACTGAGAAGCGCCATCTTGAGACATAGCTTTGCTAAGATCTTAAAACAAAAATGTAAAACCACCAATTGAAAAAAATCAGATAGCCATTCAAACAGCTGTTAAGCTACATCAGCTCTATTTCTGGTATTCTGACAAATGAAAAAGGCTCAATCCTATGGTCCCATGATCCTCCAGCAGGATTTCAGCAGGGCTACTTATGAGTGCTACATAATAATATGGCCTCAAATTTGACTGTACTAAGATTGCAAGTTTGGGGTCAGCCTCAGCAACTCATCAAGACCCTCACTTAGCAATACCCTGTTTCAAAATTTAAAAAATTAAAAAGGGCTAGGGTGTAACTCAGAGGTAGAACACCTCTCTGGGTTCAGCCTCCAGGACCCCCTCCCCCACCCCCACGCAAAAAAAAAAAAACAAAAAAAAAAAACAAATAACAAAAATGGAGGGTGGGGAGTTGGGAAGAGAAGGTTGCAGAGCTGCCTGTCCTCTTCTGGTCCCCAATTTTAGCCAAGACTTTTCACTGCTTTTCTGTGCCAGAAAAAAAAAGGCTATTAGGACTTTAGGCATAGCTGAGCTGGCACTTCTGCGACATATGGATCTCACTAAAGGCGACATAAATGCCTGTTAGATTAACACAAACAAAAATAGAAAAGCACAGAAAAAGACAACACCCCAGGCCCAAATACCTTGGAGAAAGAAAAAAAAAAAAACAGGTTGTTTTACATACTTTACTATCTCGAGAGTAATCATCCTGTCTACTTCTCACTAAATAAGGGACAATGAGATTATTGTCTACCCCTCAATTTCATTTAGTATCTTGTGATTTCTACAAATACTGGTTAATTCAACAGAATCATATCTCTGTAAAGGCTAAAAACTTTATTCCCTTATACATTCCCACACTATAAATTCTTTCACTTATTACCTGGGCAAGAGAAGAAAACATTTATATAGAAAGAATTAAAGCCAACATAATCAATATTTTAAAGATACTTTTGAGAATAGACATTAGTAAGGTACCTAACTCCCGGGATAATTTATTTAACATAAGACAGCCTCTACCTTCCCTAATCATGTAAAAATGTAAACAAATGAATATTTACATGGCTCTTCAAAAATTTTTTATATATACTTTCCATCATAATAAAACCCAAAAGAAAAAAATCCAAGGGAATTTGGAGATAGTATACAATCTAACCCTAAAATAACTATTTCCTAACTGTTCTTTTTATGGGCATAAATGACAACACAATTAAGTTTATAGGCTCTAGTAAAATTACCAAAGTGACCCAAGACTGTGGTTCATAAATAACCTCTCTATGAGCTAAGAGGCACAATGTATCATGTGTGTCCTATAAACAACCTAAAAATATTTTGATAAGTAGTAATTTGATTATAATGTATAAAAACCCATGACAATGGATGAGCACATTTGCATAGGCTTTGACATGTAATTAAAAGCTATTGCAATACAATTTAAATTAGAGTTAACATGACATCATCCACGCATGTTTATTTGTTGGCAGACTTACCTATAATTTAAAATTTGCCACAGGTTAAGTCCCCCACCCTCATGCCTCATGTGTAACTGGGATGCTTCTTCTTCAGTCTAAGTCAATTCTCATATTAATGTTTAGGAAATAATATGGAAGAAAAAATCAACTAAATATAGGGAAGAAAACTTCTATATTAAAGATCGCATGAATTATTGGATTCCCAGTCACAGATCAATTAAAATAGATCAAGAAGTAACTATAGGATGATTTTTTAAACTAAGTGCTTTTCATTACACTCAAAGACAATCTATAAACTTGTTGCTCTGTTGCTGAAGTTTGAATGTGAAGTCCAGTATTTATAGTCACATTCTTAAAACACAGTGATTAAAACATTTAACTTATACTCTGGGCAAATGCCAAAAGGAGATAAAACTAAATGTAACTACAAAGTTTAAAGATAACCAAAGCAGCTATTTGAGATTAGTCTACATAAGGACAGTTTAAAGCAATTTCAGAGGCTCTCTGTACAGATATCAACTTGCATGGTTTAAGGTAAGAACAAACAGAACCAACCACTGTCACTGATATCCTCTTAGCCAAGCTAAGAATACTTATCTGTGATCTTTGCCAACTGTAGAAGGTCCAAGCTTCAAGTACAGATTTAAAAAACCCCAAACAGATTCAAATTAGAGTTGTGAGGGTATTTTTCCCTTTTGTTTGATAAGCACCAAATAAATGCACAGAAAAACAATACATATTCTATGTGGTTTACAAATAAAATCAGCTTATACAGCAAAAGAACACTATAACAAGCATGTCACCTCTTCTGCTCCATTCTGCTGCTGTCACTCCTCCCTCCCCTAAGTGTTACTATGAAGTTCTGTTTTTAATGATTAAAAAATAAGGAAGGAGTCGGGTGTGGTGGCACATGCTTGTAATCCCAGTACTTGGGAGGCTGACACAGGAGGATCCAGGTTCTCGGCCAGCCTCAACTACTTAGTAAGGCCCTCCACAACTTAGTGAGACCCTGTTTCAAAATAAAGAACATAAAAATAGGGTTGGGGGTGTAGCTCGGATCCCCAGTACCACATACACACACACACACACACACACACACACACACACACACACACACACACACACAGGAAGGAGCTAGGCACAGTCGTACAAGCCTGTAATACCAGCACTTGGGAGACTGACACAAGAGGATCACATTTTCAAAGACAACCACAGCAACCTGATGAGACCCTGCTTCAAAATAAAAAATAAAAAGGGCAGGGAGTATAGCTTGGAGGTAAATGCTTCTGGGTTAAATTACCCTATCAATGAATGAATGAATGAATAAGGAAGGGCTTTTAAAGAACAAAGCATATTCAAGAATAAGGAAGAGTGCTTAAGCAACAATGATAGCTATCTTAGGTACCTACACACCAACCAGGAGGCATAGAACTAGAATTCACTTTCCTTAGGAAATGGTTTGGATAAGTGACCTTATCCATCCTGAATTTTCAAAGAAAGGTCTGGAATTTCTGAACACAAAAAAAGTATAGACCTTAGAAACTTTCTTGGTTTTAACATTCTCAGGTTACAGTTCTGGCAATGACAGTTGTATTTCTAAGGGAAGGTCAATTAAAGAATCCCCTGAATAATGCAAGATTTCAAACCTCATAAAATGTTTTTGTCCTTCTCCACTTCCTAGCAAATATAATTGGTTTCCTACAACTTTGAACAGAAAATGAGTTAGGAGTCAAACGTTTTATCACCTTAGTCATAAATCAAAACATTTTTAGGGAGTAATTAATCTACCTTCCTCATTTCAGATTTTAAGGAAACTGAGGTTGAAAATAGATGACTTATCCAAGATCACAGAGCAGGCTGATGCTAGAGTTCAGAACCAAAGCTACTTTTTTCTGAGCCTCATTCCACCACAGGGAGTAGAAATATCCTGCTCATTTTTCCCCTAGTCTGGCTCTTTGTAATTTTTGGTATAAAACCCCTAAGTATCACTCTCTTCCAAAAGCATTTCTATTAGAATCTCTTTTTACATCAAATCAACAGAATAATTCCTACCATAGAATACTGGGCTTACTAGAATTATCTTAGTCGATTTCATTACACTTTAGTCAATTCATATAGAAGAAGCAATAATTGTTTTTACCACCTTCTCCCCTCCCCCACTCCATTTTTTCCTAATTCTTCCTTGTTCACAAGAAAATTTCAACATCATAGACTTTCCACTATCCAACTGGGATGGTGGGGAGGAGACTACACCCAGAAAGAAAAAAACAGAGGAAGAAAGAGGCAGAAGATATTCAGGGTGACAAATTATTTTTGTTTTAGTCAGATATTTCATTTGATGCATTTCAGTAACTAAGAAGTATACACAGTACCCTTCTCGGACACTAATACTGGCACAAACAAAATAACTTCATTTCTGAAATACAAAGCTAGTTTAACAATGCACAGACTATGCAGAGTCTCTTGCTCTGTCCACAAGAGCAACAAAAGATGGAAGAGCTACGATATCTCTGACTACTCATTAGATCTGATCAATCCCAACCTTCCTTGGAAGCCTACCCTGAGAGGTAACTGACGTCAGAAAATGAGAGATTCAACTTAATCTTAAACCAATAAATGACTTGTGATTCAAATAAATACAAAACTGCCAGAATGTAATGGCAACTGGAAATAACCATGAATAAAAAAAATATACTAACTAGATTTACAACCAACTCAAGCTAACTAGCTTTTTCTGGGTCCTCACTGCAGTCCTTTAAATTCAATTATTTGTAACTACTCTTCCTAGAAAAGCTCTTTTTTTAAGTTCTGTGACCCAATATTATCCTACTTCTTTCACTTCTCTGACTATGCCTCAGTTTCCATAACTGGCTCCTCCTTTCTTTTATTCCCTTGGTCTCCTGTTACTGACATGTGCCTCTCATCCTGACCTTTCCCCCTGAGTTCCAGGCTCACATTCCCTATCACCTTCTAGATCTTTTGCACCTGGATACCCAACTGAAACCACACTCTCAACTTTGTTTCTGTCTAAACTAAATTACTCTTCTTGCCTTCCCTACTCCCCACAGAACTAACATTTTCCTAATTGAAACCTCACAGTCAAATCAAGAACTGGGTAACTGAACTAAATATATACTTCACAAAAGAAATACAAATGGCCAATAAATACATGAAAAAAAGATTCAACATCATTAGCAATCAGGGAGATGAAAATCAAAACTACACTGAGATTCCATCTAACCTCAATCAGAATGGCTATCATCAAGAAGTCAAAAAACAAATGCTGGTGAGGATGTGGGGAAATTAGAACTCTTCTACACTGTTGTGGGATTGCAAATTAGTTCAGCCACTATGCAGATCAGTGTGGAGATTCCTCAGAAAACTAGGAATGGATCCACCATATGATCCAGCGATATCACTACTAGGTATCTTTCTAAAGGGACTGAAATCAGAAAATCATAGTAATATATGCATATCCATGTTTATAGCAGCACAATTCACAATAGCCAAATTATGGAACCAACCTAGGTGTACATCAACAGATGAATGGATTCCAAAATTATGGGCTATACACACAATGGAATTCTACTCAGCAAAAAAGAAGAACAAAATTATGTCATTTGCAGGAAAAATGGGAAGACCTGGAGAACATCATGTTAAGTGAAATTAGCCAATCACAGAAAGTGAAGGGTCATGCTTTCTCTAATATGCAAAAGCTAGGGAGTAATCCAGATACCAGAGGGACTCCAAATAATGGAGGAGAAACTGCAGTGGAGCCAGGAAGGTGGTCTAAGGGAAAGGGGGAGGGAAGAGTGAGAATCAATGAAGGAATTACTACATCGGCTTTATGGGTTTTATGTACACATGTGAGAATACCAATGTCAATCTCAGTACCCTGTATGGGGAAGGAAGGGGAGGAAGCCAGGAGAAAGCCCACCAAGTGCCATGTGCATGTATGTCACTATCAACATGATTTACATGATGTGAGACTATAAGGCACCAATAAAAATATATTTAAAAAAAAAAAAAGAAAAGAAATCTCAGTCACAGTTGGCTCTTCCTTTCTTTCCCTAAACATTACATCTAAACATCTTAATTCAATCACCAAAATTCCATTCATTGCTTTCCCATTACTACCTTAATTCCCAAAGCATTTTCACTTTCCTGGTCAGGACAACAGCTTTCTAACTAGTCTGTCTACTACTCTAAGCTCATGGTGCCAGATAGAATGGATCGATTCCCCTCCTCACTTCTCTTCCTCATTTGATAGGATTCTTGTGGCCCACTAAAATAAATACAAATTCCTTATTCAGTCATGTCTTTAAAAGCCTGGTTGAAGTATCTTTTTGAGTAGCCAAATCTAGTGAAAGTGCTACAAAACACCTAACAGCTGCAATTTTCTAGTTAATGACTTCTAGAATAGTGCTTCTAAAACTTTCATTTGCATACAAATCACCTGTTAAAACACAGATTCCTGGGCAAGTTCCCAGAGATGCTGACTCAGTAGGTTTGGGGTAGGGAGAAGATGTATTAATAATAAGCATACTGTCAGTACTGCTTTGAGTAGCTCTTATAAAGATTGTACTACTCATCCGCCACGTTCCCTATAGTTCTTCCTGCCCCAATATTCTCCTGTCACCTATTCTATACCCTAAAATCATGTGTTTCAGAGATG
>PVLC010017495.1:0-30000 GCA_004027655.1 Graphiurus murinus
TGTGCTCAATCTTAGAAAAGTCTAAGTGGGCCACACCTTTTTAATCCCCCGAATCCCAGCCCCCATGGGACACTCAGGGCAAAGGTCAGACCCATCTTGAAACACCCATCTTAACCTGAGGAAGAGGAGGGCCCACTTTGGACCGCCTACCTGTCGCCCACCAATACCTGGAAGAAGGAGGAGGTCCAGACTTCTTCTGCGCCCACCTCTCGAAAGCCTATAAAAGACGGACTTAGACCACGCCTTGGTCTCTTGGGACTCGGGAAGCCCGTCTGGTCAGGAAGATGCAAGCTCACCCGTTTTTCTCCCCCTTTCCTTATTTTCCTAAATAAATTCCTACTTTTTTGTTCCTAAATGGCACGTGTTAAAATTCTTTTTTTCACGGAAGCCAAGGACCCACGTGTGGGACCGGGTTATCCCACAACACCATGACTACCTTCTCTTCTCCTTATCACCATTTTATGGAACACATTGAAAGTTATCTCCATGCCCGTAAACAAGCTTCCCTCTTTTATGCACTCATCCATCCATCCATGCATCCATCCACGCATCCCATAGACACTTACCTGGGGCCCACAGTGAGTCAGGTGCTGTGCAAGAACCCAGTGGCCCCAAGACTTAATAAATTGATTTAAAAAAAAAAAATTCTACTCCTGGCATTTTCTTACTGTTGTTTTGACTCCTTGCCCGGGTATAAGAGAAAAAAAGATTTAAAAATAAGTGACTGTAGCCGGGCGTGGTGGCGCACGCTTGTAATCCCAGCATTCGGGAGGCTGAGACCGGAGGATCCGGGTTCGCGGCCAGCCTCAGCTATCTAGTGAGGAACTCCGCAACTTAGTGAGACTCTGTTTCAAAATAAAGAATAAAAAATAGGTCTGGGGGTATATCTCGGAGGTAGAATGCCCCTGAGTTCAATCCCCAGCACCGCAAAAAAAAAAAAAAAAAAAAAAGTGACTCTGCTAATCCAATTACAGGACCAATGAAACTCTAAAAGAAATCGGGGCCTGTGGCCACACTGACATCTCTGTCCACAGTTGCTGAGAAACGTGGGAAGGAGGAGGAAGGAAGATAAGATGTCAAGTGGGCCAGAGCGCTGCAGAGCTTATTCCACTCAGAGTTCATCCATCCCCCCTTTTAGTAAAACAGACTCTAATTGACACATAGGAAAGGAAATGTGTAAGAAAATGTGCCACACACAGATTTCTAGAATTTTTTAACTAGAGAGTTTATTCCTTTACAATAAAGACTGTTTTCACAGAAAACAGTAGAAGCCCATCTTCAGAGGAATGGGAAGTCAGGGGGTCTGGCTTTCTTGCTGCCCCAGAGCAAACGGCACAAGAGAGAAACTGGTGTTGATAAAGAGAGGCCAGCCTATCTATGCATGTGAGCTAAGCCATATTAAAATAAATAAAAGCATATTCACATTCATCACACATCTTACAGATGTGGTACCCATGGGATTTCAAAAACCCTTCACAGACTTGTCTCCCAAACCCACACACCAGTCTGCGAGGTAGGTCAGCTTCAGTTCTTTCTACAAGCCAAGAATGTGCAGAATTTGGCACAGGGAATATGGAGTCCACAGTGAGGTCTCCAGCTTCTTCTTCTCTTTAAGATGTTTAACCCAAAGGGCTGAGGAACAGAAGCTCCGGTGTGATGAGCAGCAGAACCGACAGGTCAGAACAAACAAGGCCCCAGGATGCAGCCAGACAAAGCACTAGGCTGTCGGAAGCCTGGCTATTTCTGACTTGCCCTAGTTAGGGGCTCCCTTCCCAGCATCGTTTCATAATCATAAGGTCGTTTGATGTTCTGCAAAGTGACATCCGTAGGCCGCTGCTGAAAATAACCTTGGTTTTTCCATACTTTTAGAGCCTTGAGGAAAAGGTCAGGTGAAGTTTTCAAAGAGCCTGCAGATGTAGCTCCCTTGACATTGCTGCTGCCTGAAATGTCCTCACAGCAGTTACAGCTGCAGCTTGGGGCAGAGAATAGGTTGGAAGTCTGTTTCAACATTTTCCATCAGGACGAGATCGTACCGACACAATTGGGGCCTGGGAAACAGCAAACCATACTTTATCAATAAGATAAGAGAAATGCCACATTCTAGCCAGGAACCTGCAATTCTATAGATAAAATGATGTAGCAGCTGAGTATGGTGGAGCACACCTGTGATCCCAGCAACTCGGGAGTCTCAGGCAAGATGATCGCAAGTTCAAGGCCAATCTGGGCAACTTTATGGAGACTCTGTCTCAAAATAAAAAATTAAAAAGGGCTGGGGATATAGCTCAATGGTAGAGTAGTATTCAATTCCCGTTACTGAGAACAAACAAAAAACCCTCCTGGGTGTGGTGGTGTACTCCTGTAATCCCAGTACTTGGGAGGCTGAGACAGGAGGATTTGCAGGTTTGAGGTCAGACTCAGCAACTTAGCAAGACCCCATTTCAACGTTTAAAAAAAGGCAAGGCATAGTGGCGTAATGCTTGTAATCCAAGTACTTGGGAGGCTGAGATAGGGATCACAGGCTTGAGGAAAGCCTTAGCAAGTAATGAGACTCTCCTCAACTGAGTGAGACCCTGTTTCAAAATAAAAATAAAATGGAGCTGAGGGATGTATCTTGGAGATAGAATGCCTCTAGGTTCAATCCCCAGTACCACCAAAAAGAAGAAAAAAAATTTTTTTAATTTTAAAAAAGGATTGAGGTTGTAGCTCAGAGTTAGAATACCCCTAAATTCAATCTCCAGTACCAAAACAAAAACAAAAACCATTATGTAGGCTGGACGTGGTGATGCACACCTGTAATTCCAGTACTTGGGAGCTTAGATAGGATTATCACAGGTATGAGGACAGCCCTGTAAAGTATCAAGACTCTTAGCAACCTAGTAAAGCCCTCTTTCTTTTTTTTTAATTTTTTATTGGTACATTGTATCATACATTGCTGTGAGGTACAAACTTGTAGGGAGCCTCTTCTCATGTTCAGTTTAGTGATTGATATCTTTTTTTTTTGAAGTACTGGGGATTGAACTCAGGGGCATTCTACCTCCAAGTTGCACCCCTAGTCCTATTTTGAAACAGGGTCTCACTAAGTTGCTGAGAGTCTCACTAAGTAGCTGAAACTGGCCGCAAACCCATATCCTCCAGTTTCAGCCTCCCAAGTACTGGGATTACAAGCATGCACCACCACACCCAGCTGACTTTGATATCTTTCGATACAAAAAATAAGCCAGGTATGGAGGCACACATCTGTAATCCCAGTCCTTGGGAGGCTGAGATGGGAGGATCATGGGATCAAGGACAGCCTTAGCAAGTAGTGAGACTCTCATCAATCTAGCCAGACGTGGTGGCTAGATTGTAATCCCAGAACTTGGGAGGCTGAGACAGGGAGGATCATAGGTTTGAGGAAAGTAGTGAGACTCAAATCAACCTAGCAAGATCCTTTTTCCAAATAAAAATTTAAAAATAGGACTAGGGGTGTAGCTTGGAGGTAGAATGCCCTGAGTTCAATCCCTAGTAACACAAGGAAGGAAGGAAGGAAGGAAGGAAGGAAGGAAGGAAGGAAGGAAGGAAGGAAGGAAGGAAGGAAGGGAGGAAGGAAGGAAATTTTATTTGCCATACAACTTCAACTAGCTTTAAAAGCAATAATAGGAGCTGGGTATGGAGGAACAAGCTTATAATCCCAGTACTTGAGAGGCTGAGACAGGAGGACCACAGGTTGATGGCCAGCCTCAGCTACTTAGTGAGGCCTTCTACAACTTAGTGAGACTCTATTTCAAAATAAAGAATAAAAAATGGGCCTGGGGTAAGAATGAGGTAGAGAGATCCAACTCTTTTTCTTCAGGAACACTGTGATTTTATATAAGTTTTAATAGGTAGTTATATAGATTCCCATAGATAAAGATATTTAATATGTCACTGGTTTCTCTATTGTATTCCCTTAATCTGTCCATGTCTGTACCATTGATGGATTGTTTTTCATTGACGTGTATGAACTCTAGCAACTATACAATAAGCCATTAAATTAATTTATTTTCATTGTATAAAACACTTCTTTGTTTCTTGATGAAGGAAAAAAAAAATAAGCCTATGGGTGCAGCTTAGAGGTAGAATGCCCCTGGGTTCAATCCCCAGTACCACAAAAGAAAAAAAAAAAAAGCAATAATATATTGGAAAGAAATAACCAAAAGTATTAACAGTGATTATCTCTGAATAATAACATTATAAGTGACATTTTTCTGCTTCATAACACTTTCTGTACTTTCCAGATTTTATAAAGTGAATATATACTCCTTTGAAAACCAGGAAAAAGAGTACCAAAAAGTCCCTCCTTTTTAAGATGCAATGACTATCCTCTTTGGGGAAAGAAGAAAAAAAAAAAAAAAAAACCTCATATCATCAAATATTTTAAGGTATCCTAAACCTTCAAGAAAAAGAAATTCATAAACATAAAGTAACTTCACATCATTTTCTTTCTCTGTCTCTATCTCCCTCTTTCTTCATACACACACATTAGCTTTTTTTCTGAAATAATTGAAAATGGATTGTTTACCTATTTAGTTCTTAATACTAGTGCATTTCCTAAGAACAAGGACATTCTCAGTGCAGTTATCAAATTAAACAAATTTAACATTAATATAATACTATCATATTGTCAACAGGAAAAAAAAATCCAGTTTTCTTTAACCTTGTTTTACATTAGGCTCTGCTTTATCAGTTTGGCAAATGATAGAAAGCTTTCTTTTCTACCACAAATTATCAACTTGCAAACAGCATAGGTGGCTAGGGAGGAATTATGTAACTTTAAGCTTATAACATCATTATGTTCTTATATTACTGGACAAATTGTTTTGTTTTATTTTTTAGAACTGGGGGTTGAACTCAGGGGCATTCTACCTCCAAGGTATGCCCCAGCCCTTTTTACTTTATATTTTGAAACAGGGATTCCTTAAGTTCCTGAGGGTCTCACCAAGTTGCTGAGACTGGCCTCAAACCTGCAATCATAATTTCTCAGCCATTCACTGTCCTCACTGTGAATGGAGGAATCCCCTTAAAACATGACCAGTCAGGCGTGGTGGCCCACTCTTGTAATCCCAGTACTTGGGAATCTAAGACAAGAGGATCCGGGTTCTCGGCCAGCCTCAGCTACTTAGTGAGGCTCTCCACAACTTAATGGGAACTTGTTTCAAAATAAAGAATAAAAAATAGGACTAGGGGTATAGCTTGGAGGTAGAATACCCTTGGGTTCAATCCCCAAAACCGCAAAAAACCAAAAACAAAAACACCCAGAATCCAACATCTTTGGGAAACAGGGAATTATCAAACCCTGTATGCAACTCACCTGTCAGGATGGGCAAGGGACCTCAACTTCATGCGGAGGATCCTGAGCTTGTACCTAGGGCCTATTACAGATCCTGTGGAGAACACCAAGGAAACCGCTGCCACTTGATCCAGATCTTGATTAAATCTTGCGAGCAGACTCACTTGATGATATTTCTGAAATTTGGCCGGTTCACTGGAAGGGAGAGATGACATTTCAGAATGGATATAAGCCGCGGCCGGGCGTGGTGGCGCATGCTTGTAATCCCAGCATTTGGGAGGCTGAGACCGGAGGATCCGGGTTCGTGGCCAGCCTCAGCTACCTAGTAAGGCATTCCGCAACTTAGTGAGACCCGGTTTCAAAATAAAGAATAAAAAATAGGGCTGGGGATATAGCTTGGAGGTAGAATGCCCCTGAGTTCAATCCCTAGTACCACACACAAAAAAAAGAATGGATATAAGCCGGGCACAATGGCACATGCCTGTAATCCCAGCACTTGGAAGGCTGAGACAGGAGGATTGCAGGTTCAAGGACAGCCTCTACAATGTAGCGAGACTTTCAGCAACCTAGCAAGACCCTGTTTCAAAACAACAACAACAAAAATTTAAAAAGGGCTGGGGGTGTAGCTCAGAAGTAGCATGCTCCTGGGTTCAATTCCCAGTACACCACACCCCAAAAAAAGAATGGATATAGCCGGGCGTGGTGGCGCACGCTTGTAATCCCAGCATTCGGGAGGCTGAGACCGGAGGATCCGGGTTCGCGGCCAGCCTCAGCTACTTAAGTGAGGCACTCCGCAACTTAGTGAGACCCGGTTTCAAAATAAAGAATAAAAAAAAAAAAATAGGACTGGGGGTATAGCTCGGAGGTAGAATGCCCCTGAGTTCAACCCCCAGTACCGCAAAAAAAAAAAAAAAAAAAAAAAAAAAAGAATGGATATAGATTGATAACAAGAGAAAGCAGCTTTGCAGCCTACAAATCATTGGTGAACTGCTGACCACTTGCCCCATCACCTGTGTTAGCTGACTTTCATGGGCAAAGTCCACCAATTCTAAACAACTGCCTATGTGAAGCTACTGAACTTGAAATGACATTAGAGAAGTACGGGGCTTATGACTGCCCGCCATGCACCAGATGCTGGCCTCATCTCTTGACACATCTCTTCAATCCCCAGAAATGTCCTACAAAGGGGTATTATAGACAAGGCAACGGCTGCTTGCAGAGCCTGAGTTTCCCACGTGATAGGACTTACAAGCAGCAGGGCCAGGATTCAAACCCAGTTCTGAGTTCAAAGTTATTGTCTTTCAACTGGGTGTGGTGGTGCATGCCTGTAATTGCAGTACCTGGGAGGCTGAGACAGAAGGATCAAAGATTCGAGGACAGTCTCAGCAAGTAGTGAGATTCTCATCAACCTAGTGATGGCTGGGGGTGTAGCTCAAAGGTAGAATGTCCCTGGGTTCAATCCCCAGTGACACACACACACACACACACACACACACACACACACACACACACACACAGTTATGGTCTTTCCATTCAACTGCATTGCTAGAGGCATATGTATATTTCTAGCCAAACTGGATACTAATGGAGTAGGTGTTTGTTTGTTTTGTTTTTTCCTTTTATGGTGCTGGGGATTGAACCCAGGGGCATTGTATTTCCAAGCCACACCATCAGTCCTACTTTATTTTTAAACAGGGTTCTGCTAAATTGCTGAGGGTCTAAGTTCCTAAGGCTGTCCTCAAACCTGCAATCCTCCTGTCTCAGCATTGCAAGTACTAAGATTACAGGTGTATGCCACCATGCCTGACTTTGTTTTTTCTTTCTTTCTTTCTTTTTCTTTTTTTTTTTTTTGCGGTACTGGGGATTGAACTCAGGGGCATTCTACCTCCGAGCTACACCCCCAGCCCTATTTTTTATTCTTTATTTTGAAACCGAGTCTCACTAAGTTGCCGAGTGCCTCACTAGGTAGCTGAGGCTGGCCGCGAACCCGGATCCTCCGGTCTCAGCCTCCCGAATGCTGGGATTACAAGCGTGCGCCACCATGCCCGGCTTCTTTTTCTTTTTTTAATAATATTAAAATAAGAAAAGAAGCCGGGCATGGTAGTGATGGTGGTGCATACTTGTAATCCCAGTATTTGGAAGATTGCAAGAGAAGGATCTCAGGTTTGAGGCCAGCCTCAGCTACTTAGTGAGGTACTCCACAACTTAGTGAGACCTGTTTCAAAATAAAGAATAAAAAATAGGGCTAGGGGTGTAGCTTGAATGTAGATATTCCTGGGTACTGCAAAAAAAAAAAAGGAAAGAAAAGAAATGGATACAGGGAGAGTCACAGGCAGATAATAACTTCAGTTATGACTCCCTCTGTTCTCACAGTCTGGAAAGACCAGGTAAGTCAGAGTACATGATCAAATACCATTTCCTTTACCCTAAATTATAAAAATAATTCTAAGTCTGGCATGGTGGCACATGCTTGTAATTCCAGTTCTTGGCTGAAACGGGAGGATCACAGGTTCAAGGACAGCCTCAGCAACTTAGTGAGACCTCATTTCCAAATAAGAAAATAAAATAGGGTTGGGGGTACAGCCCAGAGGTAGATGCCCCCTGAGTTCTACACCCCCCCATACCACCACCCCCCCCACACACACAAATCTAAAATGTTAAAGTTTGTCTTGGGGGAAAAGAGAAATTTTCATCAAATAACAGAAAAACTATTTCCTTTTTCCACATAATCTTTGTTTTGTGTTGACTTTTTTACCAAGAATATGCATTTCATATATTAAGGTCTCCGACGTGTGTGTGTGTGTGTGTATGTGTGTGTGTGTGTGTGTGTGACTGAGTATCGAAGCCAGGGGCGTCATTCTACCCCTGAACTACACCTCTAACTTGGTTTTATTTCTTATTTGGAAATAGGGTCTCACTAAGTTGTGGAAGGTCTCCCTAAATTACCTGTGATCCTCCTGTCTCAGCCTCCCAAGTACTAGGATTACAAGCGTGTTCCACGACTCCCGGCCAGGTCTCCAACTTAATCAAGATACAAACCTCTACATTTAGGGATTCCTGTTTGGGAGAAACTCACTATAAAATTAAAACTTCTCAGACACTTGTAAGGCAAATATGTAACCAATTATTGGCATAAACATCCAAGTCCAGCTAGGTGAGAACTCCCATTTTATAACTTGATGATCTCCCCTGGGATTTCTTAGACTCTCCAGATTCTATACAGATAAGGTCCCTCACATCCCATGAATACCTGAGTGGGGGTTCTTCAAGATGCTCCCCCTAGTGATGTCCTCTGGGAAAATGCTGCCCCACCGTGGGTTGGGGAATATTGGCTCTGAAACAGATCCATGGGAACCCTAAAAAACCACCACTCACAAACTTTAAGTACAGTGCGGGGGTAGGGGAGTAAGATAGCTTAGTGGGAAGAATATTACACACTGATTAAAACTATAGGTGCTGGTGTGGATAGACCTGCTGCCAGTTTCACTGATTTGCACTGACCAGGTATGTGATATTGGCCAAATCACTCACTGTCTCTGAGCCTCAGTTTCCTTATATATAAACTAGAGGTGGCATTAGTATTTCACAGGGTTTTGGTGAGAATTGCCTTACCCAATGTGTACAACATGCTTAGGTCAATAACCCAATGCTAGTCGGGTGCAGTGGCACACACCTGTAATCCTAATACTTGAGAGGCTGAGACAGAAGGATCGCAGTTTCGAAGCCAGCCTCAGCAACTTAGCGAGGCCCTTAGCAACTTAGTAAGACTCTGTTTCCAAATAAATAACAAAAGGGGCTGGAGGTTGTAGCTTGAAGGCAGAATCCAATCCCTAGCACCACAAAAAAATAAAATAAATAAATAACTAAATGCTATTATTATTATGAGCCAAGGATGCATTAAAAAAGAGTCACCTTCAGGCTGGAGATGTAGTTCAGTGGTAGAGTGCTTGCCTAGAGTGTGTGTTTACCATGAGAAAGTCCCAGGGTTTGATCCCCAGCAACCCTCCACCTTCAAGTCACCTGTAAGTCACCCCCCACACCTTCTCTATTTATCTACACTGTGAACCCATAAGGCAATTGTCAGTTTCAAAAAATTAGTCTTCTGTGGATGTGTCAAGGGATGACCCAAGTACCTGGTGAACAGGACCCAGGACCCAGGAAGCATTTCCTAAGTAAATGAATAAAATGAGCCTCAAGCTCCTTTGCTTAAAATAAAGGACTTCCCTCCCCCTTTTCCTGATTATAAGAGTAATATACGAAAAAGTATTATTTATCCTAAAACTTTTTAAAAATTACAAACATGCACACATAAAACCATCATAGGAAACTGAAACTGAGAAAAACCTATTAAAAAGAAAGAAAGAAGCCACTTGTAAACCCAGCATTTGGGAGGCTGAGACCGGAGGATCCGGGTTCTCGGCCAGCCTCAGCTGCTTAGTGAGGCCCTCCACAACTTAGTAAGACCCTGTTTCAAAATAAAAAATAAAAGATAGGGCTGGGGCTGGGGCTCTGAGGTTCCATCCCCAATACTACAAAAAAAAAAAAAAAAAGAAAGAAAAAAAGCACTCATATTCCGCGATCCAAATGGCAATCTAACATTTTGGCATGTTTCTTTTTCATTTTTCTCTGTGGTTGAGCTAATTTTATACTTTACAGAGTTTGATACTCTATATTTTTACTTGGCATATGTTTTCATTTAATATATTTCATAAAAACTTCAGTGTATGAATAATATTGTATTACATGGGAAGTTACTTCTTGTTGTTGGTATTGGGGATTGAACCCAGAGGCATTCTACCTCCAAGTTACACCCCAGCCCAATTCTATTTCTTATTTGGAAACAGGGTCTCACTAGGTTACTGAGAGCCTTGCTAAGTTGCCAGGGCTGGCTTTGAATCTGCAATCCTCCTGTCTCAACCTCCTAAGTACTGGGATTATAAGTATGCACCACCCTGCCTGGCTTTTATATATATATATATAAAACATATATATATATATATGTTTTATTGCTATGAGCTCATAAAAGAACAAAAATGTTCATGGTGGGTGCCTTTTGCCTTTGGAGGTAGGGCTGTTGGGGGGATGGGGCAAGAGTTTGTACTTTTTGTAACACACACACACACACACACAAAGATGTAAGTGCATATAGAGACTCAGAAAGCACCTGGCAAATAGAGGATTTCAGCTAAATATAAAGAAACATATCATTTCATCAGCCTTGCAGTGAATGAGTGACCAAAATCTCTGTCTTTTTGGGAGGAGGGGGGGATATTGGGAATGGAACCCAAGGGTGCTCCACCTCCGAGCTACATCCCCAGCTTTTTATTTTTTATTTTGAAACAGGGTCTTGCTAAATTGCTGAGGGTATTGATAAGTTACTATGGCTGGCCTGGAACCTGAGAACCTCCTGTCTCAGCCTCTTAAGTACTGGGATAACAGGTGCATGCCACCACACCTAGAGAGTTTGTACTTTTTAATGTGGCATATTCCTTTCAGGTTGTTGAATTAATATTAGTTTTGATTGACAAATAATAATTGTATACATTTATGGGGTACATTGTGAGATTTTGATATATGTATGAAATGTGAAAATATGGAATAATTAAATCAACAAATTTTTTTTTTTTTTTGAATCCAGGGACACTGTACCTCCAAGCTACATCCCCAGTCTTTTAATTTTTTTATTTTGAAACAAAGTCTTGCTAATTTTCTGAGGCTGGCCTTGAACCTGTGATCCTCCTGTCTCAGCCTCTCAAGTACTAGGATGACAAGGTGTCATACCACCATGCCTGATTCAGCATATTTCTTTATAGTTTAAACCTTTACAGCAATAAGAACTTTTGTAATTCAACATTTAGTCAATGGAAGTAAAGAAAAGAGGAAAGAAGAGAAGGAGAAAAAGGATAAAGAGAATACGGAAGTAAGGGGAAGACAAAGGAGGGAGGGAGTGGAGAAAGAAGGAAAGGAGGGTGGAAGGAAAGAAAACCCTTGGACCACTTCCATTTATAGAAAGCCTGAGAGCTCAAGAGCCAGGGGAAGCAACCAAGCAATATGTTCCCTTCTGTGTTTTGTAGAAAAAGGAAAAGTACAGACCTGAAATTTAATTTCTCCAAGCAAAAAGGGAAATCGCAAACAGCAAACTACTGTGGCTCAACTTACTGATCAATCTTAGATTCGGTGATGCTTCCATCTTTGTCTCTCAATTTGATTGTAATAGACCCTCGTCTTACGTTCTTGTTCCAAGCTATAATATCCACAAAGTAATGATACACTGCAAAACAGGGAGAGAACATGGTAAGAGAGAGAGAGGTGCCACAGCTGCTCCCCTGGAGGGTTGATTCCAACATCCCTAACAATTGACTTTCCTTTTCTCTTCCTCTTGCATTTCTCTTCAAAGACCCCGGGCAGAATTGCCTATTATTCCCTTCTCTTCTCTTTGGTAAAGATGGCATGCCAGGTGTGGTGGTGCACACCTGTAATCCCAGTACTTGAGAGACTGAGATAGAAGGATCATGGGTTTGAGACCAGCCTTAGCAACTTAGCAAGACTCTCAGCAACCTAGTAAGACCCTGCTTCAATACAAAAACATAAAAAGGGCTGGGGGAGTAGCTCAGAGGTAGACTGCCTCTGGGTACAATCCCTGGTACACACACACACACACACAAATTGCTCCCAGGAAAAGTGAAAAGGGTACAAGATTGCTCGAAAGACATGTCTCAGGCAAATCCTAATTGCATCCCAGGGCATTCCCTCAACTGCTCCCCAGATGAGCCCCTATCTGGAATACTCAACTTCTTGATGTCTTTAGATCATCATTTCAATTTGCTATAGAGCTGGAACTAAACAACAGATGTGTCTGCCACCTTAATTTTCATAGCCCTAATTTCGTATCTTTTGAGGAATAAAGCAATTTTCTGAGAGGTTCTAGTATTTATTTATTTGCGGTACTGGGGATTGAACTCAGGTGCATTCTACATCGAGCTACACCCCAGCCCTGTTTTTTCTTCTTTCTTTCTTTATTTATTTTTATTATTTTATTATTTATTTATTTTTGCGGTACTGGGGATTGAACTCAGGGGCTTTCTACCTTCGAGCAATACCCCCAGCCCTATTTTTTATTCTTTATTTTGAAACCAGGTCTCACTAAGTTGCTGAGTGCCTCACTAAGCAGCTGAGGCTGGCTGCAAACCCAGATCCTCCAGTCTCAGCCTCCCAAATGCTGGGATTACAAGTGTGTGGCACCACGCCCGGCTTAGGTTCTAGTATTTAAATGCCCATCCAGTGATATTACCAACACTGACTTATACACACACACACACACACACACACACACACACACACACACACACACACACATTCTGTGTGTGTGTGTTACTAGAGATGGAATCCAGAGGCTTCTACCTCTAAGCTACACCCCTAGCCCTATTTTTTTTTTTTTTTTTGAAACAGGGTCTCGATATATTGATGAGAGTCTCACTACTTGCCGAGGTTGTCCTCAAACCTGTAATCCTTCTGTCTCAATCTCCCAAGTACTAGGATTATAAGCATACACCACCACTCATGGCTTTTTTTTTTTTCTTTTTTCTTGTACATAATCTTGAAACCAGGGGCATTTTACCACTGAACTACATCATCCTCAGCCCTTTTTATTTTGAGACAGGGTCTCACTAGGTTGCCAAGGTTGGCCTTGAACTTATAACCCTCTTGCCTCAGCCTCAGAGTATCTGGGATTACAGGGATGCTCCATTGCAGGCAGAAATTTATTAATATGTTAATTCCAATAGCCCAGAAGCCAGGTATGATTATCTCCATTTTACCAGTCAGGATCCTGAGACTAAGAGGGTCAAATGACTTGGCCAAGGTCACACAGCTATTATGTGTGATAGAATCAGGATCCCACCAAGGTCCTTCCAGCTTCAAACTCCAAGCTTCACCTTCCTTTGCCAACAAGCAACCATTCCCAAAATAAAAAGGCTGTTTAGAGTCAACCACATTCACCACTTACTGCAGTATGGTTCCTTCTCAGCTGTGTCAAAGAACGCCTTAGTCATGGGAGGATCCTTCTTCTTTAAATAGTCTTTCCAATTATCAGCATAATAGCCTATAAAACAAGTTGGAAAAATGTAGCATGAACATGTATTATATAAACATGAAAGCTGCTGGGGACTGAGAAGGGTGAGAGCCCCTGAGGTCACCATGGAGGCCCTCCCCCACCACAGTGAGGACCTGCAGGGCCACCAGGCAGGGTCTGCTCAGGCCCACCCTTCTTGCTGGTTGTTTCTGTCCCTAGGAGATGGGGTGCAGAAGGACCCTACAGTGGCCTGTCCCCCTTTACTAGCTCTCAGTTAACAGGGTAGAGGAATGGGGAGTGTCACTGATATGGATTAAAAATAGTACTGATGTTTTCCATTAACACATTCATTCTCTACATTAAAATAGATTTCGGTATATACCTAAAATAGCATCACTATTGTAAAGTAATGTGCTATTTTTGTTTTTGTTTTTGCAACAGACAATTGAACCCAGGGTGGCTCTGTCCTGAGCCACATCTCCAGCCCTTTTTATTCTGAGATAGGGTTTTGCTAAGTGGCCCAGGCTGGCCTAGAACTTGTGATCCTCCTGCTTCAGCCTCCTGAGAAGGAGTGAGCCACCTAGTACTGGGAATTCAATCCAGAGGCATTATATTCCCAGCCCTTTTTATTTATTTTTTTCTTATGTTGAGACAGGGTCTTGCTCAGTTACCCAGACAAGCCTTGAATTTTCAATCCTCTGCCTCAGCCTCCTAAGACTCTGGGGTTATAAGCATGTGTCACCATGTCTAACACGGCGCTTTCATGAACAACAACCATCAGGCCACTGAATTTTACAGAACGTGGACTTACCATGTGGCTATGTCACTGGGCAGGTGCACATCTCCCTTTGCATCTGTGCCTGAAGTAGACAAGGTTGGGTGCTGTACAGCCCACCTCTTTCTCTCCTCTGTCCTCGTGACTAGAAAATGGCTTCCAGACTCTGTTTTTTTTTTGGTTTTGGTTTTGGTTTTAAACTCCCTCAATGACGCTAATGCACAATCGGGATTGAGAATCCCTTGTGTATAGTATGGTCTGCTGTTAACTTGGATTTTTCCTTTGGGAAAAATTAGAAAGTCTTCATGGCCGTCCAGTTTCAAAGCCCTAGTGGCCTAGAGTATTTCCACTAACTTGCAAATATCCAAGCAGCTTCCATGATAACCTTGACCCCAGCTCTGTGGAGTGAGGGCATCACAGACTGGACTTGTTGGGAGGGCTCGCTCTGCTGATGCTCATCTGGCAGAGGGTTTCCAGCTCACTCTGGACCCTCCCACAGCAGAGAGCTTGTGTGCACAGAGAGGGTGTTCCTGTCCCCACGGGAACTGGCTATGTAAAGTGGCTGTACTCTGGGTAGGCTCAGAAACTCTTCTAAAACCTTCCTTTCCATGATAGAATAGTGTGTCCATGGAGGGAGGATGTGTTGCCTGCTGCTGTGCTGGATGGAATCCTACACAGACTGCTCTTTTTCTTTTCTTTTTTTTTTTTTTTTTTTTGGTGCTAGGAATTGAACCCACAGGCATTCTGCCACTGAGTTACATCCCTAGCCCTTTTTATTTTGAAACAGGGTCTCAAAATAAGTTACTAGTGTTCTCAATAAATTGCTGAGGCTGGCCTCAAACCTATGATCTTCCTGTCTCAGTCTCTGAAGTATTGAGATTACAGGTGTGCATCACCACACCCAGCCACAGACTGCTAAGAATGTCATTAGAAGACTAGAGTAGTTCAAAGAAATTGGATAGAAAAAGATGGCTAGATACTTTTTTTGTAAATAGAATTTGGGGTCCATTTTTAGATAGTAAAATGATACTGGGAATTATAGAAAATATCAGCTTTTTGCTCATGGAGAGGGACTGGACTTACCCAAAAGGGGACAGGACTCCTGTTGCAGAAGGCCACAGCTGACACACTTGCCATTCCTGTAGTCCCGGTAGGAGTCACAGGGGTACGCAGTGATCCCACAGTTCTCTCTCAGGGAAGCCAGGTACAGGTACACCGACCTCTGGTGGTCACACTTGAAATACTGCATTCCTTGATTGTAAAGGAAGGAGCCCTTGAAGCATTTCATGGAAGTCCATCACATATTTTATACACCCACCCAATTTATCGTGTTCCTGCATGCCAGGCACTGCACCAGAAGCTTCATTGTATTTGATTCCATTTAATCCTTAGGTAAGGACTCATGCTGGCAACCCACAAGAGAAAAAATTAAATCCAACTAGATTGTGGCAGGAATTAAAGCAAATACACTTTAAAGACCTTGGGGCTGGGGATGGAGCTCAGTAGTAGAGCACTTCCCTATATGCATAAGGCCCCAGCCCTACCAAAAAAAAAGAAATCTTTCACCATTAAATATCACCACTAAGCCAGGCATGGTGGTGATATTTAATTCCCAGCATGCCTGTAATCCCAGTACTTGGGAGGCTGAGACAGAATGATCTCAGGTTCAAAGCCAGCTTCAGCAATTTAGTGAAACTCTTAGCAACCTAGTGGGACCTTGTTTCTAAATAAGAATTAAAATCAGGTTTGGAGCTGGGCATGGTGGCACACACTTGTAACCCTAGTACTTGGGAGACTGACACCAGAGGATCTGGGTTCACGGCCAACCTCAGCTACTTGGTGAGACCCTCCACAACTTAGTGAGACTCTGTTTCAAAATAAAGAATAAAAAATATGGCTGGAGATGCAGCTTGAAGGTGAATGCCTCCAAGTTCAATCCAGTACCACAAAATAAATAAATAAATAATTATCACCATTAGATCTAATTAATCATTTGCCTTGAACAGGGTAACTTTGATTTTGCCTCTCCCAAAATAAAGACTGCATATTTCACTTATTGTTGTAGCACCAGATCCTAGACTAGTGCCAGGCACATACCAGATTACTAACAAGTTCTTGTTGATTGAACAAGTAAGTGCAAATTTTAGCAAGTTCTGGTATATACTGAAATCCTCTGCCCCCCCCCCCCATGGTACTGGGGAATGAATCTTGGGCCTCGTATATCTCTTTCCTTTTCTATTTCTTTCTTCCTTCTCCCCCTCCCCTGCCTTATTTCTGTTTAACAGAAAGTCTGATTATAGCCGGGTGTGATGGTGCACACTTGTAATCCCAGTACTTGGGAGGCTGAGATAGGAGGATCACAATTTCAAAGACAGCCTCTGCAAGTAGTGAGACTCTCATCAACCTAGTGAGACCCTGTTTCTAAATAAGAAATAAAATCGGACTGGGGGTGTAGCTCAAAGGTAGAATGGCTTTAGGTTCAATCCCCAGTACCACACAAAATAATAATAATAATAAATGTCTGGTTATTATGAGATTCCTTAATCTGTTACTGATTAGTATTAATAATAGCAATGACTAAAAAGTCAAGGGCAAGAGAGTAGTTGTGATTACTGTCACATTTTTCATTCATGTCAAAAGCAATAGGGCTTAGCAGTGGACAGAGACCAGAAAGATAGCCAAGGGAGACATAATGAACAACTAGATGCTGGGAATCATTGGAAAATACAACTGCTTTGTGGTTTTCTAATGCCATTGCCAGGACCAGAGGCATAGGTCACTATAGAGTGAGTCCTGAGCATGCCTGAGGGCCAGGAATTCACATATAGCACCGCAAATTTAATTATATACATATATATTTGTAACTGGGGATTGAACCTACCTCTGAGCTACACCCTCAGCCCTTTTTTTCCCCCTTTTGGTACTAGGGATTGAATCCAGGGGCATTCTACCTCCAAGCTATACCCTCAGCCTGACTTTATATCTTATTTGGAAACAGGGTTTTACTAGGTTGATAAAAGTCTCACTATTTGCTGAGGCTGTCCTCGAACCTGCTATCCTACTGACTCAGTCTCCCAAATACTGGGATTATAGGCATGCGTCACCACACCTAGCCCTTTTTTTATTTATTTATTTATTTATTTATTTATTTATTTATTTATTTATTTTTGCGGTACTGGGGATTGAACTCAGGGGCATTCTATCTCCGAGCTCCACCCCCAGCCCTATTTTTTATTCTTTATTTTGAAACCGAGTCTCACTAAGTTGCGGAGTGCCTCACTAGGTAGCTGAGGCTGGCCTCGAACCTGGATCCTCCGGTCTCAGCCTCCCAAATGCTGGGATTACAAGCGTGCGCCACCACGCCCGGCTTTTATTTTTTATTTTAAAACAGGGTCTCACTAAATTGCTAAGAGAATAATAATAACAACAACAACAATAATAAGAATAATAATATTAATATTTTTAAAGGTTACTTCTGGATTGATGCTAGTCTATGACAATATTTTCAGGTTTAAAAAAAAAAGTATCCTAGCAGGGTATGGTGGCACATGCCTAAAATCCCAATCCCAGTATTTGGGAGGCTGAGACATGAGGATCACAGCCTCAGCAATTTAGTGAGACTCTGTTTCAAATTTTAAAAAAATAAATTAAAAAGGCTGAGGGTTTTCGAGGACAGCCTCAGCAATGTAGCAAGACTCTCTGCAATCTAGCAAGACCCTGTTTCCAAACCAAAAAATGTTGGGCATGGTGGTGCACACTTGTAATCCCAGTACTTGGGAGGCTGAGATAGGAAGATCACAGGTTCAAGGTCAGCTTTAACAACTTAATGAGGCTCTCTGCAACTTAGTGAGACCTTGTTTCAAAATAAAAGAATAAAATTAGGCTATGGTTATAGCTCAGAGGTAGAATGCACCTGGGTTCCATCCCCAGTACCACATACACAAAAAATGGGGCTGGGGATATAGTTCAGAGGTCGAATGTCTCTGGGTTCAATTCCCAGTACCACACACACACACACACACACACACACACACACACACACACATACACACACACACACAAATAATAATAGTAATCCAGATGATGAAATCACAGTACTTGGGGGGCTAAGACAGGAGGATCACAAGTTCAAGACCAGCCTCAGCAACTTAGCAAGACTCAGCAACCTAGGGAGACCCTGTTTCAAAAACAAAAAAATAGAAAGGACTAAGGGTATAGCTCGGAAGTAGAAAGCTGAGGCGCATAGAACCTGAAGCCCCCTGTTAATAAGTGACAAAGACAGAATTCTAAACCCAGGCGTACCTGGTTCTCAAACTTATGTTGTTGCAGCACTACTAAATTCTCAAAATACTGTCTCTAAACCAGCAGCATTAGCATCACTTGGGAACTTTTTAGATATGCTAATTATTGTGCCTCTCCCCTGAGGGGTTTGGAAGTGTTTGCAATCTGTGGTTTTGTTTTGTTTGGTGCTAGGGATTGAACACAAGCTAATGCTTGCACATGCTAACACAATCTGTTTTAACAAGCTTTTCCACAATTCTTCTTTTTTTTTTTTTTTTTAAGTGGTACTGGGGATTGAACCCAGGGGCACTCTGAGCTACACCCTAGCCTTATTTTTTTTTCCTTTCCTTTTCTTTTTTTTTTTTTTGCCATACTAGGGATTGAACTCAGGGGCATTCTACTCCGAGCTACATCCCTGGCCCTATTTTTTTATTCTTTATTTTGAAACAGGGTCTCACTAAGTAGCTGAGGCTGGCCGCGAACCTGCGATTATCCTGTCTCAGCCTCCCAAGTACTGGGATTACAGGCGTTCGCCACCACAACCAGCTCCCAGCCCTTTTTATTCTTTATTATAAAACAAGGTCTCACTGAGTTGCAGAGGGCCTTACTAAGAAGCTGAGGCTGATTGCAAACCTGCGACTCTTCTGTCTCAGCCTCCCAAGTACTTGGATTACAAGCGTGCACTACCACACCCTGCTTTCCACATGATTCTGGTACAAGTTGAATTTCAAAAACACTGCTGTGCTAACAGAGTTAAAGAGGATGGAAGTGTATGTGGTGGGGTGGGGTGGGGCAGCGGAATAGCACACAGCTTTGAATCTTAACCAAGGACTAAACTTTTGCCCCAGTGAAAGTCAAACAGACGTAAACTGGGGTAAGAAGGGAGGAGCATGGGGCTGGCATGGGCCATTTAGACGCAGTAACACCTGACAGGCCAACACTATTGTTCCTGGAACTTCTTTTTGCAGAAACAATGAAGTTAATAATAATACAGGGGATGCTCTTTAGGAGCAAAGCACATTATCTTTGGCTGCTTGTGGAACAGTTAGACTATCTCACAGGATGGGATTTGAACTCACTAAGGTATAACATGGGTAACACTATTTATGCCATTTCAGTTGGATTGCTTTTTCATTTTTTTGGTACTGGGGATTGAACCCAGGGGCATTCTACCTCTGAGCTACACTCTCAGCCCTATTTTTTACTCTTTATTTTGAAACAGGGCCTCACTAAGTTACGGAGGGCAAAGTGAGGCTGGCTGTGAACCTGCAATCCTCCTATCTCAGCCTCCCAACTACTGGCGATGTAGGATAGAAGAAATAAGTAAGCCGGGCGTGGTGGCTCACGCTTGTAATCCCAGCATTCAGGAGGCTGAGACCAGAGGATCCGAGTTTGAGGCCAGCCTCAGCTACCTAGTGAGGCACTCCGCAACTTAGTGAGACTCGGTTTCAAAATAAAGAATAAAAAATAGGGCTGGGGGTGTAGCTCGGAGGTAGAATGCCCCTGAGTTCAATCCCCAGTACCGCAAAAAAAAAAAAAAAAAAAAAAAAAAAGAAATAAGTAGGCAGGAAGGAGACAAATGGGAAGGAAAAGCAAAAATATCACTTTAATATAAAAACCTGGAACTGAAGCGCTTCAGCTCCACCCTTACGAGATTCCCTACCCTAATCTCCTAAAGCCCTGCCCCCCACCTAAGAGTCAGGGCCAAAGGACACTGGAAGCCAAGGGCAGACCCATCTTGAAACCTGAGGAAGAGGAGGGCCCAACTTGGAACGCCTACCTATCACACACCTATACCTGAAGAAGGAGGAGGTCCAGACTTCTTCTGTGCCCACCCCTCTTAAAAGCCTATAAAAGAAGGAGTTTTGCCACGCCTCGCTCTCTCTGACCCTGGGAAGCGCATCTGGACAGGAAGATGTCTGCTCACCTGTTTTTTCTCCCCCTTTCCTTATTTTCCTAAATAAATTCCTACTTTTTGTTCTAAATGGTGTTAAAATTCTTTTTATCACAGAGGCCAAGGACCCACAAGTGGGACTGGGTTATCCCACAACACTGGTATTACAAGTGTGTGCCACTACACCCGGCTTTTATTTTGTTTTTTTTAAATATGTTTTTATTGGTGCATTATAGTCTCACATCATAATATAAATCACGTTGACAATGACATACATGAACACAGTTTATTTTTATTTTGAAACAGGATCTCACTAGGTTTTATAAGAGTCTCACTACTTGCTGAGGCTATCCTCGTACCTGAGATTCTCCTGTCTCAACCTCCCAAGTACTGGGATCACAGGCATGCATCACTATGCCTGGCTTCAGTAGGATTACTTTCAAATGCTACATCATTCCAATGGGGACATACACAGCTACCACGTAATACCAAGATCATATTCTTTCTATAATTATTTCCATGAATGTTTAACTTTTTGTAGCAATGGTGAAATATAGACTTACAGCACTCAGGGAATGGATTTGATATTCTGTCTCCCCCAGCTCACTTTTATGTTGTAAATGTGAATTGGCAATTTATAATTTACATTACCTCTATTTTCTTGGGAAATTTGTTTTCTATTAAGAACTATTCCAAGCTAGGCGTGGTAGTGCACACTTGTAATCCCAGCATTTGGGAGGCTGAGACTGGAGCATCTGGGTTCGAGGCCAGCCTAAGCTGCTTAGTGAGGCCCTCTGCAACTTAGTGAGACCCTGTTTCAAAATAAAGAATAAAAACAATAGGGCTGGGGCTGTAGCTCAGAGGTAGAATGCCCCTAGGTTCCATCCCCAGTACCGCAAAAAAAAACAAAACAAAGCAAAAAACAAAACAAACAAAAAAAAACCAACTATTCCAGTTGGGTATGGTGGCGTACACTTGTAATCCCAGTTCTTGGGAGGCTGAGACCAGAGGATCCGGGTTCATAGCCAGCCTCGGCTACTTAGTGAGGCCCTCTGCAACTTAGTGAGACCCTGTTTCAAAATAAAGAATAAAAAATAGGGCTGGGGGTGTAGCTCAGAGGTAGAACGCCCCTAGGTTCAATCCCCAGTACCGCAAAATATAAATAAATAAATAAAGTAAAATAAAAATAACTTGAATAATTTTTTAAAAACTACTTCATTTGGAACAATATCAGATTTCTAGAAATATGGTTTTTTTTCAAACCACTATTTTACAAAATAAAAAGTATCTGCACTTACCTCCAAATATGGTTTTGGGGCAACCAGGTTGATCCAATCCTCCATTTGGGTAGAAGTCTATGTTTCCTAATGGTTCCTTGTAGCCCAGTGCTAAAAGAGAACACACTATGCTTTCATTCTGCTTTGACCTTTACACATCTCATAGCTTACTTGCCTGCAGGATATAAGCAGGAATTGTATATTATTATTACTATTATTACTGTTATATCTATTTATTTTTAAAGTGTGTGTGTGTGTGTGTGTGTGTGTGTGTGTGTGTGTGTGTGTTGCTGGGAATTGAACCCAGGGGAATTCTACCTCCAAGCTACACCTCCAGGCTATACCTCCAGCCCTATTTTATTTTTTATTCAGAAACAGAGTCTCGCTAAATTGATGTGAGCCTCACTGAGTTGCTGAGGCTGGTTTTGAACCTGCAGTCCTCCTGTCTCAGCCTCCCAACTGCTGGTATTACGTGAGTGCACCATCGCACCCAGCTCTGTTATGTTTTGCCCAAAGTTACCCAGCTAGCTAGAAAGTAGGAAGTACATTCCACTATCATTCATTTCATTACTAGGTGACGGGAAAATGGTGATGGAACTTAATTCCACTGTTTTTGAAGTCATAGGGAAGCCCAGCATGGTGATGCACACCTGTAACCCCAGTACTTGGGAGGCTGAGTCAGGAGAATTGCAGGTTAGAGGACAGCCTCAGTGATATAGCTAGACTCTCAGCAGCCTAGTGAAACTTTGTATCAAAACAAAAACAGCTAGGTGCCGCAGCACACACTTGTAATCCCAGTACTTGGGAGGCTGAGGATCCCTGGCCAGCCTCAGCTACTTAGTGAGCCCCTCTGCAACTTAGTGAGACCCTGTTTCAAAATAAAGGATACAAAATAAGACTGGGGGCATAGCCGGTAGAATGCCCCTGGGTTCAATCCCCGCAGAAAAAAAGGGGGGGTTGGTTGGGGTGTAGCTTGAAGGCAGAACATCCCTGGGTTCAATCTCTGGTACAAAAAAAAAAAAAAGAGAGAGGGGAAAATCATTCCCAATGCAGGAGACCCGGGGCCTGCATTATGCCAGCTTCCCTTCAGTGTTTCTGCGGATTTGGAACCCTGCTTTAGAAAGAGGGCATGGGGAGGAACCAGAATGCCCCTGCATCATGATCCCCCCAGGGGAGACTCTGGAAGCTGGGAGCCAGTGACCCACATGGACAGGAATGTTACCATCAGTGTCAGAGTGGATGACGTCCACGAACTGCGCATCGCTAGGATCTAATCTGTCCTGGGGAGGCTTCCCGTTGAACAAAGGACCCGCAGGGTCCAGACCTGGAAGGAAAACAGAGTGGCTTGGCAGCCCCACGCCATGAGTCACCGCACCACCCTTTGATCCCTCTCTCAGCGAGGACAGCTGCAGGCTGCAGGGCACCCTCAGGGGCAAGCACTCGCACCCACCACACAGCGTCAGGACTCCTCGCCACCGCCCTGTAGCTGTTTCCCACAGGAGCTGCGGGCGGGCGACCCTGACAGTGTCCCTGAGAATAGCGCGGCTCAAGAGGAGACCACGCAGTGCGGCCAGGTGGGGATGCAAGGGCTCTGCAGGGGGAAACCACCCCAGGGTGTGCACAGAGAAAGCAGGTGCCTGCTGGTGCATATCCCATTTTAGATGATCCAGAAATCCCACTCAGCTCTTCCTAATTTATATTTTATTTATTTATTTATTATATGTGGTACTGGGAATTGGACTCAGGGGCAGTCTACCACTGAGCTACATCCCTAGCCTCTTCCTCCCCCTCCTTTTTTTAAATTTAATTTTATTTTGAGACAAGGTCTCACTAAGCTGTCCAGTCTAGCCTTGAACTTGCAATTCTTCCACCTCAGCCTCCTGAGTCGCAGGCATCACAGGTGTCCACCACCTTGCCTACATCTAATTTTTATTTGCATTCATTTATTGTGTGCATGTACTTGGGATTGAACCTGGGGTGCTCTACCACTGAGCTATATCCCCAGCCCTTCTATTTTAGTTTGAGACATGGTCTCACTAACTTAAAGGGCTGGCCTTGAACTTGTGATCTTCCCACCTCAGCCTCTCAAATTGCTGGGATCATAGGCATCCATCACTATGCCTTCCTTCTTGTCACTAATAAAATTCCTTTACAGCTTTGAACTTTCATATCGTAAGTTATTTGATCCACATTGCAGACCTGCGAGAGAGGGTAGCTATTATGGTTCCCATTTTACAGATGAGTGAACTGAGGCTCAGGTAAATCACAGTGTCTTGACCAGAGCCTCACAGTGCAACCTGCTGTACCTGTTAAACTCTTGCTTTTGCTATACTGAGTTTACCAAGCTTAGCAGGAACGGGCAAAGCTCAGATCTTGCAGATATAAGCCTGCCTTGGTCAATGCTAGCTGGGTGTTCCTCACCATCACTATTGAAGCAAGTGGAAAAGTAGAGGAGCAAATTCCTATGATGTTGTAACCACAAAATAAAAAGTTCCCTGTCTTTCTCTGGAAAATGCCAAAATAAACATGGGAATAAAAATACAATGGCAAAAATGAAATAAAAAATCCAGAAGCTGAAAAAAGCTCTGCTTAAACCCAGTGTGGTGGTGCATGCTTGTAATCCCAGTACTTGGGAGACTGAGACAGGAGGATCACAGGTTCAAGGCCAGCCTCAGCTACTTAGCATGGCCATCTGCAGTTTAGTGAGATCATTTCAAAATAAAGAATACAAAATAGGGCTGAGGTGTAGCTTGGAGGTAGAATGCCCCTGGGTTCAATCCCCAGCACCACACACACACACACACACACACACACACACACACACACACAAAACCTCTTCTTATTAGAATCTTAAGTGAAGTAAAGATGTTTTCAAGGAATGGCTCCCTTGAAGCTTTAACCTATGAATGCCATTTCTTTTATTTATTTATATATGTATGTATTTATTTATTTTGATTCTAGGGATTGAATCTAAGGGAATTCTACCTCTGAGCTACACCCCCAGCCTGATTTTATTTATTTATTTAATTTTGGTAGATTGAACCCAGGGGCATTCTACCTCTGAGCTATAACACTACCCCTATTTTTTATTTTTATTTTGAAATATGGTCTCACTGGGTTGATGAGAGTCTCACTACTTGCTGTGGCTGTCCTCAAACCTGTGATCCTCCTGTCTCAACCTCTTAAGTACTGAGATTACAGGCATGTGCCACCATGCCCAACTTCCAATTTTTTATTTTGAAACAGGGCCTCACTAAGCTGCTGAGGCTGGCCTTAGTCTCAGCCTTCCAGGTACCGGGATTACAGGCACATGCCACTGCACCCAGCTTATTTTTTTCTTTTGAAAAAGGGTCTCATTAGGTCACAGAGGGCCTTGCTAAGTTGCTGAGACTGGCCTCGAACCTACAATCCTTATGTGACCAGTGCATAATGAGATCTATGTGCAAAATGCACACTAACTTTCAAGGACTGAGAACAATAAAAGACTTTTTAAAAATCTCAAAAATTTTAGTCGGGCATGGTGGTACACACCTGTAATCCCAGCACTTAGGAGGCTGAGGCAGGAGGATCACAGGTTTGAGGCCAGGACTTCCCCATGCCACATAATAATCAAAATGACTAACATAGAGGCCAAACAAAGAATCTTAAAAGCAGTGAGAACAAAAGAATAGGTGATATTCAGGGACAAAGCATTAAAAATCACTCCAGACTTCTCAACCCAAGTCATGAATGCCATAAGGGATTGGTATGATCTACTCCAGACCCTGGAAGAAAGCAACTTCCAATCAAGACTACCATATCCAGCAAAGATATCATTCAAAATTGGTGGAGAAATAAAAACATTCCAAGACAAGCAGAAACTTAGAGAAGTAATGACTACCAAGCTAACACTAAAGAAAATATTTAAAGAAGTAAAACATAAAGGGGTGAACTCTACCAGATGGGCAACTGAGCAAAGCAGAAAAAACACTACATCAAACAGAAAATAGAACTCAAAATAACAGGAAACAAAAATCATATTTGCCAGGTATGGTGGCACATGCTTGTAATCCCAGTACTTGGGAGGTTGAAACAGGAGGATAGCAAGTTCGTGGCCAGCTCAGCTACTTAGTGAGGCCCTCTGCAACTTAGTGAGACCCTGTTTCAAAATAAAAGAATAAAAAATAGGGCTGGGGTATAGCTCAGAAGTAGAATGCCCCTGAGTTCAATCCCCAGTACTGAAAACAAACAAACAAACAAAAAAAACTTCATATCTCAATAATAACTGAAAGTCAAAGGTTTTAATTCCCCAATTAAAAGACATAGACTAGCAAAGTGGATTAAAGAACATAATCCAACTACATGTTGCTTACAAAAAACTCACCCTTACCATATGATCCAGCAATACCACTTCTGGGTGTCTACCCAAAAGAATGGAAACCAAACTATCAGACCAATGCATGTGTATCTATGTTTATAGCTGCACAATTTACAATTGCCTAACTATGGAACCAGCCAAGAGGTCAATCAACAGATGAATGGATTACAAAACTATGGGATATGTACACAATGGAATTTTAGCCAGTACTGCAAAAAAGAAGAAGAACAAAAACATAAAGAAGAACAAAATCATGTTATTTGCAGGGAAATGGATAGAACTGGAAAACATTATGTTAAGTGAGATTAGTCAGTCACAAAAAGTAAAAAATCGTATGCTCTCCCTAATATGTGGAAGCTAGGGAGAAAATGGGACATAAGAGGGACTCCAGATGAAGAAGGAGAAACCTTAGGTGAGCAAAGAATTTGACTTAATGGAAGGTGATGGGGTGAGGGGTGACACCCTAATAAATGGAACTTCATAAAAATTTAACCTTTGTACTGTGAATAGTATCATCAAGAAGGTTACCCAAGAATGAGAGAAAATATGTGCAAGTCATATATCTCACACAGAGCTTGTACCCAGAACATATAAAGGAGTTATAATTCAATAATAAAACATAGATTATCTAATTTTTAATATAGACAAAGAGTCTGAATAGACATTTATCCAAAGAAGATAAACAGATGGCCAAAATAAGCACATGAAAAGATGCTCAACATCCTTTTTTTTTTTTTTGCGGTACAGGGGATGGAACCTGGGGGCATTCTACCTCCAAGCTACAGCCCCAGCCCTAATTTTTTTATACTTTATTTTGAAACAGGTTCTCACTAAGTTGCAGAGGGCCTCACTAAGCAGCTGAGGCTGGCCGTGAACCTGGATCCTCCGGTCTCAGCCTCCTAAATGCTGGGATTACAAGCATGCGCCGCCACGCCTGGCTCCAATATCATTTATTATTAGAGAAATGCAAGCCAAAACCACAATGAGATACCACCTACAAACTCACTAAGATAGCTGAGACCGGAGGATCCCGGTTCGCGGCCAGCCTCAGCTACCTAATGAGGAACTCTGCAACTTAGTGAGACTCGGTTTCAAAATAAAGAATAAAAAATAGGGCTGGGGGTGTAGCTCGGAGGTAGAATGCCCCTGAGTTCAATCCCCAGACCCGCAAAAAAAAAAAAAAAAAAAAAAAAAACTCACTAAGATATCTCTAATAAAAAAGATAATAACTGGTGCTTGTGAAGATGTAGAGAAATTAGAACCCACATGCGTTGCTGATAACTACTTTGGAAAACAGTTCAGCATTATCATCAAAATGTTAAACATAAGCATTTGGGAGGCTGAGACCAGAGGATCCGGGCTTGCGGCCAGCCTCAGCTACCTAGTGAGGCCCTCCGCAACTTTGTGAGACCCTGTTTCAAAATAAAGAATAAAAAATAGGGCTAGGGGTATAGCTCAGAGGTAGAATGCCCCTGAGTTCAATGCCCAGTACCGCAAAAAAAAAAAAAAAAAAAAGTTAAACATATAGTTTAACATTGACCCAACAATTCTCCCAAGAGAAATGAAAATATGTTTACATAAAACTTGTACATTTGGGGGGGCACCCTAATGCACATGATGCACTTTCACAAACATATCAAAGTCAATCACTAAACTGAACTTGAGAAGGAGGAAGGGTGAGGGAGTGGGGCAGGATTGGGAAGGGTTAAATGAGAAATGTGTGAAGCCGGGGGCGTGGTGGCGCACGCTTGTAATCCCAGCATTCGGGAGGATCCGGGTTCACGGCCAGCCTCAGCTACCTAGTGAGGCACTCCGAAACTTAGTGAGACCCGGTTTCAAAATAAAGAATAAAAAACAGGGCTGGGGGTGTAGCTCGGAGGTAGAATGCCCCTGAGTTCAATCCCCAGTACCGCAAAAAAAAAAAAAAAAAAGAGAGAAATGTGTGCATGTATGCCTTTATCAGCTTGTACCTAACAAAGATGTATGATTACAATGAACCAATTAAAAAAAGAAAATTAAAAAGAAAAAGAAACCTCACCTTATAGCCAAAGATATCCATATGCTAGAGGTGAAAAGATGGAAAAGAATATACCAAAACAGACTTTAAGGTAAAGCACATCAGAAAAGACAATGCAAGTCGGGCGCGGTGGTGCATGCTTGTAATTCCAGTACTTGGGAGGCTGAGACAGGAGGATAGCAGTTTTGCAACCAGCTTTAGCTACTTAGTGAGGCCCTCCACAACTTAGTGAAACCCTGTTTCAAAATAAAAGAATAAAAAATAGGACTGAGAGTGTAGCTTGGAGATAGAATGTCCCTGGGTTCAATCCCCAGTACCGCAAAAAAAAAAAAAGAAAAAGAAAAAGAGACAATGCAAGTCACTTCTTATTAATAAAAGGAAAAATCCAACAAGAAGATATTATGATCGTAAGCATTTATGCCACAAATGTGGGTGCACCCACTTTTATAAAACAAACTCTTTGAAACATCAGGTCTCAAACAGACCCAAATATAATAACATTGGGAGACTTCAACACATCACTCATACCACTAGTTCAATCTTCCAGGCAAAAGATGAGTAAAAACTCTTCAGACCTAAAGAACACCATAAACCAAATAGACCTAATAGACAGAATATTCCAACCAACAACAGCTGAATAAACATTCTTCTCAGCTTCTCAAGGAACATTCTCCAAAATAGACTACATTCTGGGCCACAAAGCAAGTACCGGCAAATTTTTTAAAATGTGATACAATAACCTGCATCTTCTCAGACCACAACAGAATGAAAGTAGAAATCAACAACAGGGAGACCAAAAGAAATTACATAAATACATGGAGACTGAATAATATGCTCTTGAATGAGGATGAGATCAAAGAAGAAATAAGGGTAGAAATTTTTAAAAATTTCTAGAATTAAATGAAAATAAAGACATGATGTGCCAAAATCTATGGGACACTTTGAAGATTTTTTGTTTTTGTTTTTGTTTTTGCGGTACTGGGGATTTAAATCAGGAGCATTCTACTGCTGAGCTATACCCCCCAGCACTATTTTTTATTCCTTTCCAAAGGGGCTGAAATCAGAGAAACTACAGTAATATATGCATACCCATGTTCATAGCAGCACAATTCACAATAGCCAAATTATGGAACCAACCCAGGTGTCCATCAACAGATGAATAGATCACAAAATTATGGGAAATGCAAACAATGGAATTCTACTTAGTAATAAATAACAAAATTATGTCATTTGCAAGAAAATGGAAGGACCTAGAGAACATTATGTTAAGTGAGATTAGTCAGCCACAGAAAGTGAAGGATCATATATTCTCTCTAATATGCAGAAGCTAGTGAGTAATTGGGATACCGGAGGGACTCCGGATAATGGAGGAGAAACCTCAGTGGAGCCAGGGAAGTGGTCTAAGGGAAGAGGGAGGGTCACTGAAGGAATTACTACCATCGACTATGTGTACATATGTGAAAATACCAATGTCAAAATCAGTACTCTGAGCCGGGCGTGGTGGCGCACGCTTGTAATCTCAGCATTCGGGAGGCTGAGTCCGGAGGATCTGGGTTTGTGGCCAGCCTCAGCTACCTAGTGAGGCACTCCGCAACTTAGTGAGACCCGGTTTCAAAATAAAGAATAAAAAATAGGGCTGGGGGTATAGCTCGGAGGTAGAATGCCCCTGAGTTCAATCCCCAGTACCGGAAAAAAAAAAAAAAAAAATCAGTACTCTGTATGGGGAAGGGAGGGGACAAGGAGGGAGCCAGGGGGGCACCAAGTGCTGTGAGCACGTATGTCATTGTCAACATTATTTACACTATGATGTGAGAATATAATATACCAAAAAAACATATTAAAAATTAACTTGGTTTATGTTTGAGGTACTATAGAATTGGAGCTTACTGTAAACTGGGATCTCGCTGTTCATTTTCCTTTTTGTTGTTGTTACTGGGGATTGAACCCCGGAAGCATTCTACCTCTGAAATACACCCCCAAGTCCTTCTTATTTTTTATTTATTTTTATTTTTATTGTGGT